>JAPDDN010000469.1:0-65645 GCA_027422405.1 Ptychobarbus kaznakovi
TTACCGTGGTAAATGTCTATGAGGAATAAATGCACACTGTGCTTCAGTTCTGACTCTGCTGATGTTTGGGACACAGGAAGCAGTACCTGGAGACACAGGAAGTGGAGGCAGTGGAACAGGAAGAGCCGCTGAAGGCCAGTCAGCCGTCATCAGGTCAGATGTGCCTCTCACAACATAGGCTCATTGGAAATACATGCCTCTACCTATATTTCTGTGAAACAAAAATAAAAACGTACCTATATGTACAAATCACTGCAGTTTCCAGTTAAAATGAACACTAGAGGCAGTAAAACTCCCACAACTTGTATTCCTTTTCACACAACATATGATTTGCTGGTCCACAGTTTTGATTCATAAATCCATATATCCGGCTTCATATGCTTGAGTTTTCTAATTAAGTAGGTTTGTTCGGTAGCTTACGTGATACGGCGTTGCACTTGAGAGATGAAGAACTCCGGTACGAACCCTGTGAAACTACAGTTTGATAAAACAGCTCAAAACCACATAAAGAAGTTAAAATAGCACAGTTGCATCTACAAATGCGTTATCATATCACTTTTGCATTTGTTAACACTATCGGGTAGGTTTAGGGTTGGGTTTGGTGTAGGAGAGATTTTCAACATGATAGAGCATTAACTTTTAACGACACTCATCGGATATTTGAATTATGAACCACCGCAATACGTACCTGAAGCAATGTAATACAAACACAGCAATGCGTGCAAAAACATGCCAGGGTCACACATTGTTTTAGTGCCACTCACTTTGAAGCGTAATAACGGTGCTGCAGGACTGTATTTATGAGCCTGGGTTGATTCATCGGTAGATCAGATCAGCACAGAACACGTGTTAAAGCGTCTCCTCATTCTCTGTGTGTCAGTGTCTGTGCAGAGCCGATCTGAGCGCTCTCGTGCCCTCGCCGCTCGTCTGCTGGACGTCGTGCTGGATCTAGAACGAGCGCATTCGTCCTTCCAGAGCCGAGAAGCAGACGAGAGCCGCCCGCTCGTCCTGAGCTCATAGAGACGACCAGCTTCAGCTTCAGGAACTCTCTCCAGCTGTAAAATCTGATTATGCAATGTTTTCCAGTCAAACTCCACTTATTGATGAATGTCTGTGGAAACATTTTTACGTATTTGTACTTTGAAGTGTTTTTATTATCTTGATGCTCTGGGGTGATTTTTACGAAGGGCCAAATTATTCAAATTAAATCATTAAATGTATGTGAAATATATAAATAAATCGTTAAATGCATAAATAAATAAAAATGTATTCATGCATTTATTCAGTTATTTATTTATTAATTCATTTATTTACGTATTTAACTCTTTAATTCTGTATTTAACGATTTATTTATTTAATGATTAATATTGAGTAATTTGATCACAGACGCAGTCTGCATGGCATTACTGTACACTAAACACATTCAGTTATTACAGTTGACTACAGTTAAAACCATAAAAACATTATTACTTGAAGTAAAATAAACATTAACTCAAATAAAATATTTAAAAAACATTTTATTTCAGCTAGTTGCCAAAGCAACTTTTCTCATTTTCATTTAGTTTGTAAAATATTACATAGTTTTTTTAGTTTTACAGAATATTATAAAAATATTGTGAAATATTTTTACAATTTAAAGTAACTGCTTTCTATTGTGATACATTTTAAAATGTAATTTATTTATGTTATGCAAAGGATTAATTTTGCTCAAGAAACATTGATGATTATTATCAAAGTTAAAAATAGTTAATATTTTTGTGGATACACTATCATGCAAAATTTGGGGTCTGAAGACTGGAGTAATGATGCTGAAAATTCAGCTTTGATCACAGCAATAAATTACATTTTAACAGACAGTCACATAAATATAGCTATTTTGAATAGTAATAATATTTCTCAATTTTTTTCAAAATTTATGATCAAATAAATGCAGCCTTGGTGAGCAGAAAAGTCTTCTTTCAAAAACATTTAAAAAACGTAATTATTCCAAACTTGTGGTGTATAGACATATTTTAAATAATAATATAAAAAATGACAGAACACACAACATAATAACAAACTATTAATATGAAAGTGGAAAAAAACAAACAATATTTCTGAAATTATAATCGTATGCTCAAACAACACTCACACGCGTTATAAAAACAGTGAGTAGCATCTAAATGGCTTTTATGCTCACTGGACACCAGAATCTATTCTGTGCTATTTGTTTTCATGCAGGTCAACTAGTTCTTGACCGAATGTACTTGATTAACAGTGATTGTAATATTTTTATATTTGCACACAAATGATTCCCATAACGTATTCACATAAGGACTGTAAATGACTTTAAACAGCTACTTTATAAACCTCAGCCGGCCATGTTCTAGAAGTGCCACTGCTGTGGACAGAAGCAGGTTAGCCGTGTAAAACTGAAACGCGTGTTTGCTGTAGATGTTTTCTGGGTGGAGTTTGGTTCATTTAGACTGATTCTGGGGGGTTGATTTATTTGTGGGAACAGACGAGGCTTTGCATTGTGCCAAACAGTGTTTTTTGGATCGTGTGAGGTGAGCATGTGTGTGCTGGAAAACAGCTGAATAGAGTTGATTTGTTTTTGGCCAAATATGTATTTAAAACATTTGCTTTCTTGTGCAGAAATTAGCTTTTGTTGGTTTAACGCTCATTTTATTTGGACGGAGAGCATCTGCTGTGCCGCCTGTTGACTATAAAACACATTTACACCAAACTGCAGCAAACTCTGTGTTTCTTTCTCTCAATCCAGTCAGTCATACTGCATTACATTTATGCAGTGCTTGAAGTGGGCCGGTAGAGTACCTGCACTTTTTTCTGCGTACCGGCACTTCTGACATGTTGCCGGTGCTCAGAGTAAAACGGTCAGGGTCTGGGTGATTAGGCTATATGATCCCATATATGATTATAAATGATATAGAAACTATGTAAAGCACACTACCCAGGCGGGATCACCTCTCATCTCGATCCATCACGTGAATGAACGCAAGCAGAGTCGGTCTACTTCATTGTGTGGTGCACCGTGAGAAGGGGAGGCGTGCTGAGTAGTAGAAATACTCATTTGAATCAGTACTTTATAACGAAAATCATATCTTAAAATGAAAAGAAGCAGGCTTTTACAATCACATTTTAAAGCGTAAAATCCTGGAAAGTCCAAGGATCCAGTGAACGAATTCAAACGCTCAAAACAGCGCTGATGCAGAGAAAACACGGCCGATTTCATCAGCGATTACAGAGAGAATAGTGACTTACGTCCAGATGTCAGTAACAGCGTGTATTTGGCTGAAAAGCAAGAGTGTTTATAATGAACGCTGATTATGCGGTGGTCAGAGGTTTAGTGATTCTGAATGGAGCCGTATATTAAAGGCAGGAGGTTTAGTGATCTTTGGCGTCTCCCTATGGTCCTGTTTGGTATTGCAAACAAGCACTGCATTTATGAATGCATAAAGCCGGCGTGTAATGTTTGCATGAGCTCGGTGCTGTTCAATAAATTTCTCCAGAGCGGATGACAGAATCAATTTTGATTTGACAGGTAATATTATTATGACCTGCTAATATTGTGCCGCTGGGAGTGAGAATGACAAACGAAAGGAATCAGATGCAAAGGGTTCATAACCAGCGACGAGTCATTTATCCACGTGAGTGAAAATACTGCACGACACAATCACAAACAATCAGAACAGATGTCATGTGGAATATACAGCTGAGAAATTAATCTGTGAGTGACCATAAATACAACTAAACCCACCTGAATACACAAATATATTTCACAATACATGTGAATAAATACTTGACACTTCAGATATGATGCATAGATCTTGTAAAACTTTACAATAAGGTGTCATTTGTTAATGTATTAACTAACATGAATAAACAATGAACAAATGTATTATTATACTCTTTAATAATCTGCGTTAATGTTAGTTAATAAAACTACAGTCGTTCATTGTTAGTTCATGTTAATTCACAGTGCATTAACTAATGTTAACAAACACAACTTGTGATTTTAATAATGCATTGGTAAATGCTGAAATTAATATGAACTAAGATTAATAAATGCTGTAGTATTGTTCATTCTTAGTTCATGTTTACTAATGAATCTTATTGTAAAGTGTTACCGCAATTCTTGATCTTAGTTCGTGTTCAGTTGTTTGTGTTCATATTTTTAATGGACCTGAGATAACGACCTTACAATGAACAGTCAACAAATATGAATAAATACCGTAACAAATGTATCAACATGATTCAGTCAAACCAGACATCACTGCAGCGTGTGAGCAGTTTTTACTCTGTAGAAAAGCTCAATTAGGTCTCGGAAATGTTTTAGGGAAGAAAATAACTTGAAAATATTGCCAAAATAATCAATACAAAATATTATATATTTTTTTATTAAGTATTTATTAAGTATTTCGATCTTTCGCTGTGTCAGCAGAAAATATCAGTTTACATTTCCAAACATTCATTTTGCCATTAATTGTAATAATCCAGTGAGATTTTTGTGCTCCATCTGATCTGATCTGATCATCATCATCTGTCTGGAATGAAACAGAACAATCTGAGACAGACTAAATCCAGAAGAACTGAGACAACATCTCCAAGATGCTTCAAGAAAGCTCCTGCAAAGCTCTGGAGGAACTCTGCTTAAAACACAAAGGATGCTCACACCAAATGTGACCCTGGACCACAAAACCAGTCATAAGGGTACATTTTTCAAAATTGAGATTCATGCATCATCTGAAAGCCGAAGTTGAATATTTCCATTGATGTATGGTTTGTTACGATCGGACAATATTTGTAAATCTGGAATCTGAGGGTGCAAAAAAATCTAAATATTGAGAAAATCATCTTTAAAGTTGTCAAATGAAGTTCTTAGCAATGCATATTACTAATCAAAAATTAAGTTTTGATATATTTACGGTAGGAAATTTACAAAACATCTTAATGGAACATGATCTTTAGTTAATATCCTAATAATTTTTGGCATAAAAGAGAAATGGATAATTTTGACCCAGTATTTTTGTCTTTTGCTACAAATATACCCCAGCGACTCAAGACTGGTTTTGTGGTCCAGGGTCACAAATGTTGATTTAAGTTAGTTAATAGAAGTTAATTGATAAAGAAAATCTATTTATGAAATTATTTTTGACATCATCCTCATTTTACAGCATTTTTACACAAGTGCCTTAAACTTTTAGCAGCTCTGTAGCTTTGCAGGAGCTTTCTTGAAGCGTCTTGAGACAGTTCTTCTGGATTAGTCTGTCTCAGTTTGTTCTGTTTCAATCCAGACAGACTGATGATGATCAGATCAGATGGAGCACAAAAACCTCACTGGATTATTACAATTAAATGCAAAATGAATGTTTGGAAATGTAAACTGATGTTTCCTACTGACACACTACAGGAAAATACAGAAATAACTGACTTAAAACCAGTGTTTTAGCTGCTGAAATACTACTGTTCTAATCGTTTTGGCCTCCACTGTACTGTACATCATCAACACTTCTAAATTTATGATTTTAAATTGTGTAATGTTTAATGACTCTCCTGGGCCCGAAAAACAGATTTAAAATCCCACAATATTTCCAGGTTCTTTAATAACTGTGAGAAACCTGTGTAATGTAATTAACATTTAGAAAGTTTGGGGGCGGTATTGGATTGTTATTTATTTACTTATTTTTAACATTTTTGAAAAGTTTGGGTTTGTGACTATATTCTTGCATCCCCCCCCCCCCCCACACTGTTTCACATATATGTTTTGCTTTTATATACACTACCATTCAAAAGTTAGGGGTCAGAAAGATTTGTTTTTTTTGTGTACTTGTTTATTTTATTAAAAATGCAGTAAAAATAGTGAAATATTATTACAATTTCAAATGAGTGTTTTCTATGTGAATATCTGTTTAAATGTAATTTATTTCTGTGATGCGCAGCTGTATTTTCAGCATCATTACTCCAGTCTTCAGTGTCACATGATCTTCAGAAATCATAATAATATGCTGATTTGCTGCTGAACAAACATTTCTGATTATTACCAATGTTGAAAACAGCTGTGCTGCATGATATTTTTGTACAATACATTTTATAGTTCAGGATTCTTTGATGAATAGAACGTTCTAAACAGCATTTATTTGAAATAGAAATCTTTTGTAACATGATAAATCTTTACTGTCACTTTTGAACAGTTTAATGCATCCTTAATGATTAAATGCGCTAGTGTCTTTAAAAAAAAGAAATAAATCTTGCTGACCCAGCGAATGCCTTTATCCACAGAAACTTATATTTCATTCGCACTGCGTTCATTTCATCGGCTCATACTCACATCCTCAGCTCTATTCCTTGAGCTAGATCATTAGTTTTCTTCATAACGATAATGATCACTTCCAGCAGGTCAATATTCACTCATCAGCTCGGCTCTGTTTTAAGCTTTGTAACAAATAACTGCTGACGAAACAGGAGAAACAAAGAGGCACTTAATTAAGTAAAAGTCCAATGAATTAAATCTGCTGCATCAGCAGCTCAGAGCTTCACACAATCACAATACATCCCAGACAAAAGAGAAGAGAAGAAATACGAAGTCAAATCAGTCTCCCTTTGCTGAAGGAGAGGGTTTATTTCACAGGAAACACAGACATGCAACAAGATCATAACAGATTCATTAAGACACGTATCATAAAGCCCTTGTATTGTTTCAGCAAACAATGATTCGTCTGATATTTGATTCTCGTAATGTTCATGTTAATTCTATTGCCTGTAAGAGTGTATGATATGAGGAACAAATCCATGCACTTTTATTTGACTTCAATGGTTCATATGATAGGCCAAATGAAAATAATCACCCCCAGAAACACACATTAACATCAACCACTTCACCATTTACCAATATCCATATATATATATATATATTCATAAAGATCTCTGAGAAGAGCCGGTTTGAGGTTGTGACACACTTAAATGTGTGCCAGCTACACGATTATTCTCCTCAGAAAGCGTATGTCCTTCTGGGAAACAGCTCTTCTCGATCCTGCTATTTCAGTTCCATCAAATGCTTTTCATTATAAACCGCTAATGAATCTGGGATGGGAATCTGGCTCGGATCAGCTCGTCAGTGGCTCTTTTTAGATGCCATATGGTCTGAAATCCACCGTCTCCACGTGACACTCTCACCTTCCGCTGCGATTCATAACCGAAGCCAAAAGCTGCACTAAACTCACCAAAAACAGATATTATGGCAAGCCGTTTTAACATTTAATCCTTAAAACATCTTTTCTCACGCTACTAGTACCTTTTTTAGCTACTAGTATCTATTCCGTTAGCTGCTAGTTCTTATTCTTTAGCTGTTATTATGTACTAATTATTTAGTACCTTTTTAAAAGATACTGGTACTTATTAATTTGGTACTAGTTCTTATTTATTAGATACTGGTACTCATTAATTAGATACTACTACCAAATAATGCTAGGTGTTTAACATTTAATCTATAAAACATACTAGTATCTATTTGACTGCTACTAATACCTATTTTGTTAGTTACTAGTATATATTCAATTAAGTAATAGTCATTTTTCATTGGATACTAATACGTATTTCATCAGTGACTAGTAACTATTCTCCTGTAACTAGTATTTTTACCATTGGCTTCTATGTAAATCTTCCCTTCAGATATTAACTATTCAGTTCTGACTAGTATGTGTATAATATTAATAAGTATTCATTAAAGTCTTATTTAATCGTATTATTTTTCTTTAGGTACTAGTACCCTTTCAATAGATATCAGTCTCTATTCATTAGGTATTAGTACTTATCTATTATCTTTTCATTACTAGCAATAACTCTTATTATACTCGTCACAGCTGATTTTTACTTGTCGGATATTATGACTAGTACTACTATCTAATAATAAGTACTAGTACCTGATGAATCATTTCTAGTATATAAAAAATATGTACTAGTCACAATTGGAATACATACTAGACTAAACAGAACTGACCAGTTGATATCTGAATGACAGATCCCCATAGAATTGAATAGAAAAATCCCAAATGTGTTACTAGAAACGATAGAATAGTTACTAGTCACTACTGAAACAAGTACTAATATCGAATTAATAATTACTAGTATCTTTTTAAAAAGGTACAAGTACCTAAATTATAAGCACTGGTAGCTAATGAATAACTACTACTACCTAATGGAATAGATACTAGCAGTGTTGGGGAGTTACTTTTAAAAAATGCGTTAAATATTGTACTCCCTAAAAAGTAATATATGTTACTTAGTTACTTTTTATGGAAAGTAATGCGTAGATATTAGTACTTTTAAATATGAGGCAGGCTTGATTGTTTGTTTTTAAGGATTAAATATAAAAGTTAAGAATGGCTTGCTGTACAGAAGAACACAGGAGAGTTCAACACTCTTCAGCAATAAAAACAATGTTAGTTTATCAAAGTTGTGACATCATCAAAGTCAGCAGCAAAACATAAGACGAGTTTGTGTCAATTTGAGTTTGTATTTCACTGTTTTAATTCATTATGAATACTGAATCTGTTTTTTGCGAGTGATGAATTAATACACATATATTTAGTCTAGAGATAGATTTTTTACTGTCATCAATAAATGGGGGAAACAATTACTTACAAAAAAAGTAAACTAGAGTTTAATAAGTACTAGTACCTAATAAATAACTACTAGTATATACAAAAATATGTACTAATCACAACTGGAATACATAATAGTCAGGATCGAATAGTTGATATCTGAATGACAGATCCCCGTAGAAGTGAATATCAATCATTTGAAATGTGTTACTAGTGAGAACAGAACAGTTACTAGTCACTACTAAAATAAGTACTAGTATCTATTTAATAAGTACTACTATCTAATAAGTATTAGATAGTGCCTAATGGAATAGACACCACATGTACTAAAATAGATACTAGTACAATTTATAGATTAAACATTAAAATGGCTTGCCGTGTTGGTACTTGTATCTAATGAATAAATACTAGTATCTTTTAAAAAGTTAGTAGTATCTAAAGAATAAGCACTAGTAGCTAATGAATAATGAAGGAATTTAATAGATCATGATATCTAAAAATGAAGTACTCATAGCATGACATTAGATACGTTATAAGGATTAAATGTTAAAATAGCTTGCCATACAATTATTTCAAATCGATATTTCACCTGAATACATCTCTAATGTCCTAAAAGCTCATAATCAACATGCAGCTGAGAGGATGCTCCTCCTCACTATAAAACAGCCCATTGGCAGAAATATTGTGCATAAAGTCAAACTGAGTTATTTTGGGATGAACCATATGGACAGGTGATAAATGATCTAATTAGGTCTAATGAGAGGGGTCTAATTAGTCACCTTTGAAAAGAGCGCACAAAGCATGCTGGGTAAAAACACAACATCTGCTCGGATGAACACAACGCTCAACACACGTCTCTTACAGAATTGCATAATCGGTCCAAGTCTCTCATAAAACTCTCGTAAATTCTCTCGTAAACTCAGATCCATTCAATCCTTTTTCTTTTTATCATATCTTTCAGAAACTACACATAGACTATGAGAAAGATGAACAACAACGCATTAAAGCTACAGCGCCTGTACAAACCCAGTTCAGATTCATATCTCAAACATGCCATTCAATTAACCGTCACAAAAGTTTCTTAAAGTCTGGTAGTATTTTGGTTGTTGACATGTGTCGTAAAACACTCCAAAACTATTTAAAATGACACTAATTCTTGGATAATTACTTTGAGTGTCATTCTTTTGAGCTTTATAATTGACAGACTACATGGATCGCTTACATTTCTTACACTACAAAATGATTGAAGTGACCTGAAAAAAGCTCAAATGTGATTATAAATGTTATTAAATTTGGTCAAAATTGTTAAAAAATATAACCTAAAAAGCCATTATAGTCAAGATTTCATTTTGATACAAATAGCTTCAGAACTGCACTGATGGTTTATTAACCAAACACATTTTTGAGGGTTATTATTTAGTAACTAAAACTGAAAACTTTTTTTTTTCGTTAATTAAAATAAAATAAATATGACCTAAAATAAAATATTGCATTTTATTTCAGCTAGTTGCCGAAGCAACATTTTACATTTTTGTTTAGTTTAACTGAAAAATGAAAAACTACATAGACATTAATAATAATAATAATAATAAAGGTTAAGTTTAAATGTAAATGTAAATTTTGGTTAAAATGGTTGCAAAAAGTAACCATAAAAGGGTCAAATTAAATTAAACTGAAATTAAATTAAATGAAAACTATACAGACATTTAAATAATGACAAATAATAAACACAAAAAATGCAAAAACACACAATTACCGAAACTTTAATTCAAATAACAGAAAATATTAAAATAAAAAAAGAATTCAAAATATTAATAAAAATGTTCATGACACTAAAACAACACTTTTATTCTCCAATCTGAAAGTTACACTGAAACTCAACACAAGAAATGCAGTTTGTACAGCTCGGCTCAAGGCATCTTTAATGAACTCTGCGTCTGAAATGAGACGAGATGTGGAGATCTCCAGTGATATCAGACTTATATGAATGACGAATGAAATATTCCCTGCAGATATATAAAGGTACACGACTCACTGGGGTGGGCAAGTTAAAGTCGCGCAAACAAACCCTTCCCACGACATCATCGACAGCAACAGCGATCATTGCTTGAACGGCACGGCTAAAACAAGACGCTCAGAACACGGTAACAGTCCCTGACGTTACTGACAAACTGTCAGATTTGACAAAAAAAGCATGTATCAAATATGTACACGTGTATATGTGTGTGTCTGTGTTTAGATATATGTATAAAAATACTTTAAACACTTCAAAGATATATCACACTCTTGTTTATATACTGACCTCTATATATTGTACTCTATTGAGTTCTTCTAAGCATTACAAGACACGAGAGTAACTAAAGATGCATACAGACATGTCAAGACACCATCAGAGAGATTCTGAGGAAGACTGCAGATCTGTGGGCTGTTCGATCATCCACAGCGTTAAAAACAGCATCAGCGGTGAGTCTTAAGAGCCGTTCACACTCACACCGCTAAAGTGTCATGAACTACACTACTGTTTCTTGGAAGAAATTAATATATTTACTCACTAAGATCACATGAAATTGATCAAAAGTGACAGCAAAGACATTTGTAACGTTACAAAAGATCTCTGTTTCAAATAAATGCTGTTCTTTTAAACTTTCTGTTCATCAATGAAGCCTAAAATGACGGCTTCTGCAAAAATAGAACGGTTTTCAACACAGACATGTTTCTTTAGCAGCAGATCAGTATATTAAAATGATTTCTGAAGATCATGTGACACTGAAGACTGAAGTAATGATGCTGAAAATGTAGCTTTGGTCAAAGCAATAAATCACATTTGACTAAATTATAATAATATTTCAAAATGTTACTGTTTTTACTGAAATTTTTGAGCAAATAAATGCATGCTTGGTGAGCAGAAGAGACTTATTTACAAAACATTTTCACTTTGATTTATATGCTACGTGCAAAAAAAACAACAATAAAAAATGCACAAATATTTCCAAATGGCTGTAAACAGAGAGAAACAATGGCTATGCAAACGAAAAGCGTGGTTTGTTGCTGTAAAACGCTGTCAGTGTGAACGGCCCTTCAGAGACTGTACGATAGCGTCACGATCTGTGGCTTCCAGATGACACACAAACATGTATCAGAGTCACCGCAGAAATAAATCACCATTCACAGACCCAGAGGGAAACGTCACAAACCAGCATCAGATCCACAAAGAAAGCAATAACACACACCGCCCAGGCCGTGATGGATAACAGCGCTGCGCTCACGTCTCCACGGACGGCATAATGAGTGTTTCTCTCAGCTCTCTGGAAACGCCTTTAACCTTGAGAGGAGTTTGAGTCGTGATTTATCTGCTCCGGGCTCAGAGACACTCTGTCACCAAACATGAGGGCTGTGTTCAGAACGGAGCAGAACATACTACTATTTCTACACTATCTAGTGTGTTTACATGCACACTGTGTCAATTTTCTGTGCATGGCCCAATGCATTTGATAAAAGGTGCAACTGGAGCACACTATGAAATACTGTAATTGCACTATGCCATTGTTTCTCAACCTTTTTGACTCCAAGGGACCTCATTGTACACAACCATATTTAAAAACCATAAAGCCCTAGTTTTGTTTTACAAAATGCATTTTAATTTATGTGAACTCATAGTTTCTGAAAAAAGCACCTAAAATAATCATAATAAAAGTTTTAAATAATTACATTTCAGGATTGCAGATGTTTTAGGAGCTCAAAGTTTCCTGCTCCGTTTAATCCATGAATTTGCATGATTTACTGGATCACAATAAAGCATAAGCATCATTTTTACTCTCAATTTCTACCCGATAAAATATTTTCTAGCTTGGCATAGCTAGTAAAATGTATATTGATAATAAAAGTGCCTAAGGAGGTTTAATATTTTTCAAGATACAGAAGTCACACTTTGAAAATGAGGATTTCTCATCCCTGGTTCAGTGTTAATCTAGTGTAATTTCATTTAGTTCATTGAGATAATTAATTGATCATTGATATTATTTGATCAATAATTTATTTATTTAATCTATTTTCTATTTTTTTTTAAAGATTTAGTCATTTTTACTAGTATTGGTTTTATATGTCTATACTGTATAGTTTTATTCATTTTTACTTTAGTTTTAGTTGTTTTAGTATTTTAGTATTTCAAGTTAAACTAAATGAAAATGAGAAAATCTGTTTTGGCAATAGCTGAAATAAAATCTCTCTCTTTTCCAATGAACTATGTTTAGTTACTTTTGGTTTGATTTTTAGCTAGTCTAAATGAGAAATATCTTCTTTTTTTGCTTTAGCTTATTTAAATGATTGTTTTGTCTTTTTTTATTATATTTTAAATCATTTAAGTATTTTTGAGGCCCCGGACCCCTGGTTGAGAACCACTGCAAAATGCTCAACTTTATTTCCAGTCTGACAAATGAAATAGAAATGTCAGCCACAATTTTGACTATTTTGATCCATTATATGATTACTGCCTTAAATTCACACTTTAGTGCACAAAATTGTATTAAAAATTGGCAACAATCGTATTTATTCCACATCATAACTGGACTCCACTCGCATGCAATTCAAAAGGACAATTATTTAAAACATTCATCATGAAATAATGCCTGCATTTTAAAAATAGTGCTGTATATGTTGTGCAGTATTCTAGTAAAGTAGTATGCTAGTATTCCAATCCAAACACAGCACAGATAAACCCGTCTGCAGCCAGAAAGCCACGCTCTCAGATCGGTGACATAAAAGAGAAACAAAGCAAGATAGGATATGAATCATTGCATATTTCAAGAAGACATCCTATTCATCGTATTCATCCTAAAAGTTAAAACGCACACAGAAGGATCCTCAAATCTCAGCGTTTGCTCTGAAGTTCAAAAGTAGCACACGAGCCGGAGAGCTGAATGTTTTGAAATGCAGATATTTTATGCATCGCTTGCACAAACATCAAAAACAGCCCCGAAAATCTGCTTACGGATCCATCTACACCGATTTCCCAACAAACACATCAACTACAGGCTTCCTCCTTTAATCGGTTACATAAACGGAGGCCAAACTGATGCTGTTTCAGGCAGAAAACATGTCTGGAAAGTGATTCCTGCAGTTTAAAAAATCAACATGGAAACAAAACTTCTCCATGCTATCCAATGGAATGCACAGATATTGGATGCAGTGGTATCATCTGATATTTGGTGATTTTGAGATCATCAGCATCAGCTATTAATTGGCAGATTAACAGAGGTGTTCATTTAGCTTACAAACGTCAACATCATTTTATACTGACTCTGCATTAAGCACAGCAAGCAACGCAGTGCTGTGTTGTTACTGAATGAATCCATGTGTTTGATGATTCAGTGGCTGATTCATAAAGAGAGTCGCTAGCTTCATTACTGAATGAATCAGGCGTTTGATTGAATTGAGTGAGCTGATGCAGTATTTAATAGTCGCTATTTTACTGAATGAATCAGGCGTTTGATTGAATTGAGTGAGCCGATGATTCAGTGACTCATTTAAGCAGTCGCTAGCTTCGTTACTGAATGAATCAGGCGTTTGATTGAATTGAGAGAGCCGATGATTCAGTGGCTGATTCATAAAGAGAGTCGCTAGCTTCATTACTGAATGAATCAGGCGTTTGATTGAATTGAGTGAGCTGATGATTCAGTGACTGATTCATAAAGAGAGTCGCTAGCTTCATTACTGAATGAATCAGGCGTTTGATTGAATTGAGTGAGCCGATGATTCAGTGGCTGATTCATAAAGAGAGTCGCTAGCTTCGTTACTGAATGAATCAGGCGTTTGATTGAATTGAGTGAGCCGATGATTCAGTGACTCATTTAAGCAGTCGCTAGCTTCGTTACTGACTGAATCAGTCATTTGAACAAATCAGTGACTCATTCATAAAGACTTTTCTGACTGAATCATCTGCTTGAATAAATCGGTTGGATGAATAATTCAACGACTCACTCATTAAGACAGTGATTTGCCGCCACCTTCTAGAGGTTTTACTTTCACATTAATTTCATTTTTTAAAAACCATTTCAAATTTCAATACTCAAGAGAAAACATTTATCAATATTTACGCAATACTGAATCAAAATATTTCTTTCTAAAGCTACTTTTCTGTTATGTTTATTCAAAGCTTTTTCTCATATACCACAATACATAATCTTTTGAGGGAAATTTCTCTGCAGATCATGTAATTAATTAGATTAAAAGATTTGAATCACTTGACAGGCCTAGATATGACATATTATATCTGTAGAGGCATCGCCACTGAAAAACCCATATCGGTCAACCACTGATATGTGTGTATATATAACTATCACATGCACCGGTCTGAGCCCAGATGCACTCTGGGTAGCCTTGAAAAAGAGCGTCGCGAGAGATAGAGAGAGAAAGAGAGCTCTACAGTGAATGAGGAACAGATTAGAGTAATTTGTATTGATTTGATCACTCCATCATCCACATCTCCTCGTCTCTCACTCGGGGTCAGTGAGGACCGATGTTCCCAGAGAGGTCAAAGGTCTCTCCGGCGGTCAGGAACTCCTCAGCATGAGGTGTGTGTGTGCGGACCGAGCCTCAGTCCTTCAGGTTGTCCTCCCCGACGCCCTGTGCGGCCAGTTCTCTCATCACGTTGTCCAGATAGTTGGTGTCGGGGTAGCCGTGGCCCGTGAGGTTGGAGCCGAACTCCGTCTTGTGGTGAACCTCGTTCCACACGACCGTGTCCGTCTCTCCCGTGGTGCTGGACGTCCCGATGGTGAAGATCAAACGACGGTCCCACGCCATGATTAGCAACTTCAACACCTGAAATGAGCAATGAACAGCGAGCACAAATATTGATTACTATTGTATATAATTATGATTGTGATTAATAATCATAGAATATTATATGATTAATATATGATTAATAGATATGTTCTTAATGTATAAATATTATATTAATAAATATACATGTGAGTGTGTATATGAATATTATATATATTTGTATTTATTAATATTTTACTTGAGTATAAGAGTAATATATAAATGAGTAAATTTTTAATAATGCCTTTCAGTATTGAAAGAAATATAATGAAGTGTAGTTCTGAGTTCCCCTCTGGGACGCTAGGGGAACGCCGTCAGCGATACCATGCTCTGAATCATGTGTAATCAGTCCAAACGATGGGCAAGACGTCATGGGCGGGTGACGTAATGACCAGGAGGCTTAAAAGCACGTGGGGTGCAACCGGCGTTAGCTTTTTTGTCATTCAGCAAAGCTCTGTGTGTGTGTCAGTCACGATCTATGTTCTGTGAGTCATATTTACTGTTGTTTGTCAAGTTACAAGTCCAGCAACATAGAAAGCTCCCGTATGTCTAAGCCGAGACAAAGATAAAAGAACATAAGGGCGAAAGCAGATCACGTTACAGATTGTGTGTTCCTCCCTGCCCACACTACATCAAACGAGCGGGGATACACACAGTTTGTGCGTGGTCTGATCGGGAGTGAAGCGTGCAGAGTCGGCTCTCGAGGGGGCCCACTGCCCGCATTGTGAGTGCCTTCCACTGCGTATGCTTCGCTCCCGGAAAACTCTCTTTGAGGAGGGAGTTTTCACAAGCGTTCCTCTGTGGCTGTGCTCGTGGGAATCGCAGATGGAGGGAATGAGATCTTCCTTTCCCATCAGATCCAGTGCCCGCTCTCTGGGATCGGAAGCCCGCCCCGTGGTTCTTCCCCCCGGAGAAAGGGCTCGACGCTCTGCCTATCTTCCTCCGAGGAGGTGGACGGGGATGACGTCGATGAGCTTTCATAAAGCTTAATGTTTGCACGAGCATATTGTGAATGAATATAAAACAAAATAAAGTTATAAAGAAAAACATGTCTGGGGAGCGGAGCTTGCAGACTCGGCTCTCTCGATAAATTTCTCTCCAAGGAGATTCATATTGTGTTTATATCCGAGTGGCTCGCGTGTTTCGTGGCAATGCGTGCATTACGGTCATTCCCGTTTCATTATATGAATCTTTCACTTCGAACGTGTTTACTTGTCTGGGTGTTTGACTGCATTTAATTTTGAAGAATTAAATTATGCATTTCATCTGACTATGAAAAGTTTATATATATATATATATATATATATATTAGTGCTGTCAAAGTTAACGCAAATTCTTTTAACGGCACTAATTTTATTAACGCGCGATTAACGCAGTGCGTATTTTCTGTTAGACCCGTGGCCCAACCCGTAGTTGGACAAATGGAGATGCACTGTGTTGCCAACTTAGCAACATTGTAGACCCCTTTAGCGACTTTTTTTCCTTAAAAAAAGCTCCCAAACCTTATTTAGTCTCCGAGAATCGCCGGTATTGTGCGCGAGCGCGAGGTCGTGCTTTCCCAGCACGCGCACACACCTCTCTCTCTCTCTCCGCGTCTGCTCGGTTTCTGTTCAGCGCGCGGCAGAGAAGAGCAGAGCTTAATTCAGTTACACACAGATATTAGTTGCTTGCTTCTCTAATTTTACATGCAATTATAACTAAAATCACAACACAGCTATTATCATTATCTTATGAGTAATTAATTTAATCAGACAACGGCTTGATTATAAGGTTTTTGTTTAGATTAACATCTTGTAAAGGAGAGCTATATGTGGTCTTAATGGGTCGCGTTTCAATCACTTTTCATATTCATTTCATTGTCTGACAACAGAAACAGTAAAATATATCAATGAAAACTGTTTTATTGAGAAATTAGCTGCATCAAAATACAGTATGTGGGCACAGAGAGGCAAACAAATGTAATAATAAACAATATAGGCTATGTACATTTTGCATGTTCAGAAGAGCTGCCCTGTCCTGCAGAAATGTAAACAGGTTTGTGTCAGTAAGGTGCTCAGTGCAAAGAAAGAGAAGTGATGGGAACCTTGTATTTCTTTTTTCATGAGTCTAATAGACATGAACAAGTTCTTTGAAAAACATCTATTACCTTTGAAACATGTCTAGTCTTCATGCTCTGTTAACTATGGTTTCAATAATAATAAACATACATTTGCATAAAGCATCCATATTTGTCCAAGCCATGTTGATTAGAGACTAATATAAACTTGAAAAGTATTAATTTAAGGTACATTTAGAACAAATAAAATGTGCGATTAATCGCGAGTTAACTCATGACAATCATGTGATTAATCGATTGACAGCCCTAAAATATATATATATATACACACACACACACACACAAAAATTATGTTAAATTTAATGAAAATGAGAAATGTTGCTTTGCCGGCGTACTGTAATAGATTTTTTTTAAATATGTTACTTCAGTTTAACATTTATTTTATTTTGAATAACAATTGTTTTATATATAGTTTTAGTTTTCTATAACCCTGGTATATTCAATATTTAATTTAATCCATCCATCATGCTGTTGACGTTGGCGACTCACTATGATGTTGGAAATAAATAAATGAACAATAAATACAAATTTTCAGTTTTACATATCAACACTAGAGGAACACCTTAACCTGTAAAATTATGAAAATTAGTATTTATTATTATTTAGTATTTAACTAATTTATTAAATAAAAAAATACATGATTTACATGAGATCTTGATTCTCACCTTCCGGCCTTTCTCGTTGTCTGGTAAGTAGCAGTGTCGAGGAAATCCGCGTGCGCTGTACTTTTTCCCGGGATTCGGGTGCTCTGTGTTCTGGACAAAACACACAAAACACACGTGGTCACACTTCACACACCGCTCACTCAATTAGCACACAGCGGAGAGGAAACGCTAACGACGGCCTGAGGCCTGCTGTTATTCAGAGTCGTGAACAGATCCGTCCCACTGATCGCTTCACAGCTTCACACACGCAGATCAAAACCAGATGAGCAGAACAGCATTACTGCAGTGAATGAAGCTTTAGACTCAATCCTCTCATCTCATCACACACACACACTATCACACACACACACACACACACACACACACACACACACACACACACACACACACACACACACACACACACACACACACACACACACACACACACACACACGCACACACACACACACACACACGGATGGGAATATTAATGAGAATATATCTTTTCTTGCTCCTTTGAATTTATTTGATGCAATATGTGTCATATTTAAGCATCCTCATATTTATTAGCCTCATTATAGCTATCAGTAGATCATTCACATGTAGAAGTCTTTTAATTGTCACTGTCAGAAAGACGGTGGAAAATGATCATGCAAAGTTAAACTGCAACTGTTTTTGAGCAAGAATCCTTTCTTAATATGGTTATTATAGTTAACTAAAACAAAACAATAATGTGTTACTTGAAATAACTGAACTAAAATAAAATATGAAAACTTTATTTCAGCTAGTTGCCAATGCAACATTTTGCATTTTCATTTAGTTTAACTTGATGTAGTGAAATAACTAAAACTGAAATATGAAATAATAAAAACTATAGACATATTTCATGACAAACTAAAATGAAAACTGAAAAAAAAACTTTCAAAATATTACAAAAGACTTATATTATCTCAATGATTCTAAAATAAGATTGAACTATATTTCTATATCCATAAATAAAAAATGTATTTATAAAATGTATTAAAATTAATATTCTAAACTTACATATATCTAACTATTGTATATAGAATATGTATATATACTAATATTTATATTTTAATATTATCACTATTAAATAAATATGAATAATGTTTGTATGTCACTAACTACTCACTAAATTACAATTGCATTACTAAAACTAACTAAATTTTAAAACAAATTACAAAAATAAAAACTATAATCAAAAATGTAAAAAACTTAAAAATTGTATCTAAATTATACTACAATAACATTGAACAGTATTTCTATGTCAATAAATACTAAAAGGTATCTCTAAAATCTGCTAAAAGTAATACACAGGTACATCTCAAAAATTTGAATCTTGTGAAAAAGGTCATTTTTTTTCTTGTAACTTATTTCAAAAAGTGAAACTTTCATATATTTTCGATTCGATTTACATGTAAAGTTAAACCTTGTTTTAATTTTGATGATTAGAGTTTACAGCTAATGGAAGTCAAAAATCAGTATCTCAAAATATTAGAATATTTACATTTGAGTTTCAATAAATGACCATCCATACAATATAAATTGTGGGTATCTCTTGTTCTTTGAAAGCACAATAATGGGGAACACTGCTGACTTGGCAGTGGTCCAGAAGACGATCATTGACACCCTCCACAAAGAGAGTAAGTCACAGAGGGTCATTACTGAAAGGGGGGGGGGGGCTGTTCAAGGAGTGCTGTATCAAAGCATATTAAATGCAAAGTTGACTGGAAGGAAGAAATTGGGTAGGAAAATGTGCACAAGCAACAGGGATGACCGCAAGCTTGAGAATACTGTCAAGCAAAGCCGATTCAAACACTTGGGAGAGCTTCCCAAGGAGTGAACTGAAGCTGGAGTCAGTGCATCAAGAGTCACCACGCTCAGATATCTTCAGGAAAAGAGCTACCAAGCCACTTCTGAAACAGAAAAATCATCAGAAGCATCTTACCTGGGCTAAGGAGAAAAAGAACTGGACTGTTGCTCAGTGATTCAAAGTCCTCTTTTCAGATGAAAGTAAATGTTGTATTTCATTTGGAAATCAAGATCCCAGAGTCTGGAGGAAGAGTGGAGAGGCACAGAATCCATGTTGCTTGAAGTCCAGTGTGAAGTTTCCACAGTCAGTGATGATTTGGGCTGCCATGTCATCTGCTGGTGTTGGTCCGCTGTGTTTTCTGAAGTCCACAGTCAACGCAGCCATCTACCAGGACATTTTACAGCACTTCATGCTTCCTTCTGCTGACAAGCTTTATGGAGATGCTGATTTCATTTTCCAGCAGGACTTGGCACCTGCCCACACTGCCAAAGGTACCAAAAGCTGGTTCAATGACCATGGTGTTACTGTGCTTGATTGGCCAGCAAACTCGCCTGACCTGAACCCCAGACCCAACAACAATGCAGATGACCTGACCAGACCAACAATCTAGAGAACAATGACCTGAGATAGAGAATCTAGATGAGAGACACCAGACCTGAAGCAACAATGAGAGACAGACCCAACAATGACCTGAAGCCCATAGAGAATCTAGATGAGAGACACCAGACCCAACAATAGAGAATCAGATGACCTGAGACACCAGACCCAACAATAGAGAATCAGATACCTGAAGCCCATGAGAATCTAGATGAGAGACACCAGACCCAACAATGCAGATGACCTGAAGCCCATAGAGAATCTAGATGAGAGACACCAGACCCAACAATGCAGATGACCCATGAGAATCTAGATGAGAGACCATAGAGAATCAGACCCAACAATGCAGAGACCTGAACAATCTAGATGAGAGACACCAGACCCAACAATGCAGATGAGCTGAAGCCCATAGAAATCTAGATGAGAGACACCAGACCCAACAATGCAGATGACCTGAAGGCCATAGAGACCCAGACCCAACAATCTAGATGAGACACCAGACTAGATGAGAGACCAACAATGCAGATGACCTGAAGCCCATAGAGAATCTAGATGAGAGACAGACCCAACAATGAGAGACAGATGACCAGACCCATAGAGAATCAGATGAGCTGAAGCCCATAGAGAATCAGATGAGATGATAGAGACAGATGAGAGACCAGACCCAACAATGCAGATGACCTGAAGCCCATAGAGAATCTAGATGAGAGACACCAGACCCAACAATGCAGATGACCTGAAGCCCATAGAGAATCTAGATGAGAGACACCAGACCCAACAATGCAGATGACCTGAAGCCCATAGAGAATCTAGATGAGAGACACCAGACCCAACAATGCAGATGAGAGACACCAGACCCAACAATGAAGCCCATAGATGAATCTAGATGAGAGACACCAGACCCAACAATGCAGATGACCTGAAGCCCATAGAGAAAGCCCATAGAGAATCTAGATGAGAGACACCAGACCCAACAATGCAGATGACCTGAAGCCCATAGAGAATCTAGATGAGAGACACCAGACCCAACAATGCAGATGACCTGAAGCCCATAGAGAATCTAGATGAGAGACACCAGACCCAACAATGCAGATGACCTGAACCCCATAGAGAATCTAGATGAGAGACACCAGACCCAACAATGCAGATGACCTGAAGGCCATAGAGAATCTAGATGAGAGACACCAGACCTGAACATAGAGAATCTATGAGAGACAGATGAGATGACTGAAGCTGAAGCCCAGACCCAACAATGCAGATGACCTGAAGGCCATAGAGAATCAGATGAGATGAGAATCTAGACACCAGACCCAACAATGCAGATGACCTGAAGCCCATAGAGAATCTAGATGAGAGACACCAGACCCAACAATGCAGATGACCTGAAGCCCATAGAGAATCTAGATGAGAGACACCAGACCCAACAATGCAGATGACCTGAAGCCCAAAGAGAATCTAGATGAGAGACACCAGATGACCTGAACAATGCAGATGACCTGAAGAGAATCATAGAGAATGAGAGACAGACCCAACAATGAGATGACCCAGACCCAACAATGAAGCCCATAGAGAATCTAGATGAGAGACACCAGACCCAACAATGCAGATGACCTGAAGCCCATAGAGAATCTAGATGAGAGACACCAGACCCAACAATGCAGATGACCTGAAGCCCATAGAGAATCTAGATGAGAGACACCAGACCCAACAATGCAGATGACCTGAAGCCCATAGAGAATCTAGATGAGAGACACCAGACCCAACAATGAAGACAGATGAGAATCTAGATGAGAGACACCAGACCCAACAATGAAGCCCATAGAGAATCATAGAGAATCTAGATGAGAATCTAGACACCAGACCCAACAATGCAGATGACCTGAAGCCCATAGAGAATCTAGATGAGAGACACCAGACCCAACAATGCAGATGACCTGAAGCCCATAGAGAATCTAGATGAGAGACACCAGACCCAACAATGCAGATGACCTGAAGCCCATGAGAATCTAGATGAGAGACCCAGACCCAACAATGCAGATGACCTGAAGCCCATAGAGAATCTAGATGAGAATCTAGACACCAGACCAACAATGCAGATGACCTGAAGCCCATAGAGAATCTAGATGAGAGACACCAGACCCAACAATGCAGATGACCTGAAGCCATAGAGAATCACCAGACCCAACAATAGATGAGAGACACCAGACCCAACAATGCAGATGAGAGACACCAGACCCAACAATGAGATGAGAATCTAGATGAGAGACACCAGACCCAACAATGCAGATGACCTGAAGCCCATAGAGAATCTAGATGAGAGACACCAGACCCAACAATGCAGATGACCTGAAGCCCATAGAGAATCTAGATGAGAGACACCAGACCCAACAATGCAGATGACCTGAAGCCCATAGAGAATCTAGATGAGAGACACCAGACCCAACAATGCAGATGACCTGAAGCCCATAGAGAATCTAGATGAGAGACACCAGACCCAACAATGAGATGACCTGAAGCCCATAGAGAATCTAGATGAGAGACACCAGACCCAACAATGCAGATGACCTGAAGCCCATAGAGAATCTAGATGAGAGACACCAGACCCAACAATGCAGATGACCTGAAGCCATAGAGAATCTAGATGAGAGACACCAGACCCAACAATGAGATGACCTGAAGCCCATAGAGAATCTAGATGAGAGACACCAGACCCAACAATGCAGATGACCTGAAGCCCAGAGAATCTAGATGAGAGACCAGACCCAACAATGCAGATGACCTGAAGATAGAGAATCTAGATGAGAGACCCAGACCCAACAATGCAGATGACCTGAAGGCCATAGAGAATCTAGATGAGAGACACCAGACCCAACAATGCAGATGACCTGAAGGCCCATAGAGAATCCCAACAATGCAGATGACCTGAAGCCCATAGAAATCTAGATGAGAGACACCAGACCCAACAATGCAGATGACTAGATAGAGAATCAGATGAGAGACACCAGACCCAACAATGCAGATGAACCTGAAGCCCATAGAGAATCTAGATGAGACACACCAGACCCAACAATGCAGATGACCTGAAGCCCATAGAGAATCTAGATGAGAGACACCAGACCCAACAATGCAGATGACCTGAAGCCCATAGAGAATCTAGATGAGAGACACCAGACCCAACAATGCAGATGACCTGAAGCCATAGAGAATCTAGATGAGAGACACACCAGACCCAACAATGCAGATGACCTGAAGCCCATAGAGAATCTAGATGAGAGACCCAACCCAACAATGCAGATGACCTGAAGCCCATAGAGAATCTAGATGAGAGACACCAGACCCAACAATGCAGATGACCTGAAGCCCATAGAGAATCAGATAGACACCAGACCCAACAATGCAGATGACCTGAAGCCCATAGAGAATCTAGATGAGAGACACCAGACCCAACAATGCAGATGACCTGAAGCCCATAGAGAATTAGATGAGAGACTGCAGATGACCTGAAGCCCATAAAATCTAGATGAGAGACACACCAGACCCAACAATGCAGATGACCTGAAGCCCATAGAGAATTAGATGAGAGACACCAGACCCAACATGCAGATGACCTGAAGCCCATAGAGAATCTAGATGAGAGACACCAGACCCAACATGCAGATGACCTGAAGCCCATAGAGAATCTAGATGAGAGACACCAGACCCAACAATGCAGATGACCTGAAGCCCATAGAGAATCTAGATGAGAGACACCAGACCCAACAATGCAGATGACCTGAAGCCCATAGAGATTTGAGAGACACCAGACCCAACAATGGATGACCTTTTCATTATCTGTGAAGCCACCAGACCCAACAATAGATCAAGCCCATAGAGAATCATGAGAGACACCAGACCCAACAATGCAGATGACCTGAAGCATAGAAATAGATGAGAGACCCAGACCCAACAATGCAGATGAAATAGAGAATTTTACACCAGACCCAACAATGCTGACCTGAAGGCCATAATGAATCTATATACCTATATGGGTTTCAGAGAATCTTTCAGATGGGAACAAATGATGACAAAAAATATTGACCTTTTTATGAAATTCATTCAATTACCTGTATAATCTTATAAAATATATACAAACAGAAATGTATATAATAATTGTATATATTACATAATAAAATATTAATGCTTATAGTGCGGTCAAATGATTAATTGCATCCAAAATAAAAGTTTTGTTTACATGTGTACATATAAATATATGTGTATATAATATATATATAATACATACATAAAATATTAATGTATGTAAACAAAAACATTTATTTTGCATTTGGCAGCACTAATACTTATATAATATTTAGATTTTAGTATTCTCAATTTAAATCAATATTTGTGTATTTATATTGCCTAACTACTCACGAGATTACTAAATTACAATGCCATTATTAAAACTTCAGCTAACTAGAACATAGAACGACATATCTTGCCATGATAGTGATGGGATATTTTTATCAAGTTAATCTTATGATGTTGGAGCCCAGAAAGCGAGTGGGTGGCCGATCGTGCAAAACTAATGTGCAAGTACATGAGAGATAGTGACCCAGAATGAGCTACGCCACTGCCCCCATTGAGCAGGAAATCCCCACGCAGCCACTTCCTGTTTCGCGTATGGTAAAACACGGCGAAAACACAGTGACCAGAAGCCACAAGCCCACGGGTCATTCTGCAGCAACAGCCTGACATATTAAATATGGTGCAAAGCCTTTCTCTCTGAAAACTGGGCCGCCTGAAGCGAAGAACAAACGCATCAGTTCACACACCTCTTACAAACGACCTTTTGTGTCCCGCATTAACATCTGTGTACATAATGATAGTAATACTCAACACCAACTTTTATTAGTATATTTTATAGACAACATTTTTAACAATGAAAAATAATAATCCAGTAACTATTGCATTGTTTATTTTTCTTTATGACAGCATATTTTTAGCCTGGTGTTTCCAAATAGCTGTATTTGCAAACACGCACAATGAAAATAAAATTAAAAATATATAAAAAATAGTTTTTTTAATAAACAATAAAATAAAACCATTTCTTATACACCTTTGTACAGTTAGTACAGGAGTTTAAGGTATTTACTTTGCATGTGAAAAATATATTATTTATGTACAGAGTTAAGCTTTTTACTTTAAAATAAAATAAATATATTTTAAATAACATGAATAAAAACCTTTGTACAGAGTTAAACTATTTAAATGAAGGTAAATAGAATAAAATCATACCCATCTCACAGGCTACAACTGCATAAATATCAGCATAAAACATATTTATAATAAGAATAACTTCAAAACCGTCATTTTTATCATGGCTTATATAATGAAAATTAAGTTATCCTAAAACTATTAAAATGACAAGACATAACAGAAAGTTTATATTTACTTATTGTTTAGAAATGTATTTTTAATCAGTTCTGAAGAAATGTTAAAATATTTTTATTATACATATATTAATTTAGAGTTATCAGATGAATTGAATATACCTGTATCCCAGCGGGAATGTCATAGACGATCCGTATAGTCTTGGTGTCGGTGTATCCAGGTAGAGAATGAGGAATCACGTGGTACTCCATCTTCCCAGGAGGCTGCGTGCCGGTTTTCTCCCCGTAGATGGCCTTACAGGTGGGACACTGCAGACTGCCGTCCTGAGAGCAACATCAGACACATTAAACACAACAACAACCCACGAGGAAGCTCAGGAGAGCTCAGGATGGATCAGCTGGGACATTCAGAGACGTGCATCAGAGACATGCAGTACAATTGCACCAATATTTGTGCTTATGTTTCATGCTTTGATCCATTTCATTAAAGATGAGCAAATATGCAGTACTGACACACTGTGTGGATGCAGCTTCACACAAAAGCAAACATTTCCAGTTACCAACGTCATTATTGAACTCTATTCACAGGTATATTTGTCACCATGATTCATTTATAATAGAGTGAGTTGTTTTTTTCCTGTAGCTCAAACATAACACCATGGTGCTTTCAACGCCAAAGTCATGGGTTCAATTCCAAAAGCAAGAATTAATAAAAAAAATTAATTAGCATCTTGAATGCAATGAAAGTAACTCTGGATAAAAGCATCTGCCAGATGGATAAATGTAAAAGTGTGTAGGTCAACTTGACCAACGTTCAACATTCAAACTGACTGAAACACTGGTTAAACTATTTATATCTTCTTGAAAATTGGTGCATATTTCTCATTTAGGGTCATGAATGTGCATGCAAAGTTTCAACGCATAGATGTGTATTGGAAAGGCTGGACACATTTTTTTATGACTTTTGTGTTGCAGCTCAAATCAAACCCCATTCGTTTCCATGCAATTCACCAAAAATCAACACTTTAAAAAACACTAAAGAATCAGGTAAAAAAAAAACATTGTAGCTCATCAACACTAAAATATTAAAAACATGAAAACGTATTAAGTTTAACACTTGACGTTTACTCGAAAATTGAAGCCTCGTCTTCTGAATCATCCAAGGAACATTCACTGCTTTTTATCAAATAGTATGACACAGGCTAGTGGTTTTGTTGTTTTTTATTTTTATTACTAGATTGTTGCAGCACTGACAATAAGTGGGTAACACTTTACAATAAGGTTCATTAGTTAACATTAGTAAACATGAATTAAGAATGAACAATACTTCTAGAGCATTTATTAATCTTAGTTCATGTTAATTTCAGCATTTACGAATGCATTATTGAAATCACAAGTTGTGTTTATTAACATTAGTTAATGCACTGTGAACTAACATGAATAAACAATGAACAACTGTATTTTCAATAACTAACATTAACAAAGATGAATAAATAGTGTAATAAATGCATTGTTCATTGTTAGTTAATACATTAACTAATGTTAACAAATGACACCTTATTGTAAAGTTTTACCAATAAGTGTGAGAAATTCATTTCACGGCCCAAATAAAACTGCAACTGGCAAAACGGCACGGCAAACTGTGTTCACAAACAATGATTTCTAGAGCTGTTTCTGAGCCCATGTAGAGATTTCATCACAGAGTCATGACTGTTTTTAACGCAGTCCAAAGATCACGAGTATCCCGTGTTGATTTTCACCCTTGTTCCGTGTGCACAGAGATTTCGCCAGATTCTCTGAATCTTTTGATGATGTTTCGTACTAGTGATGCCTGATTCTTTTAACAAATCGTTCTATTTATCCAGTTCTCATGAAGTAACCGGTCAAGCCAGTTCACAAATCGAACTTTTGTTCCAGGTTGATTATGCAAGACTTGAATTGAGTAAAACGGTGTAAAAGGTGTGTGGACGTGGATTAGTAATCTGGCCCCTTGGTATACAGGAGAACAAATGCTGGCCCTCGTCACTCTCAAAGTAGAGTCAGAGTAGAAGATGATGGTAAAGAGACAGAACAACAACAACAAAATAAAGACAGCAACAACAACAGACGCTCACATTGACAAGCGCTTGCATGAGAGGGTTATGAGATTAAAAGAGTACAAAGACATGTTGTATCTATCATAACTTCTGAAAATGAATACAGCAGACGCTGGACAAAGATGAATCTTTCTAGAGCGCATGTGTCAACCACCTGCGTTTGCGCGCGCTATCAAATGGAGTATACCTCGAAAGGCTAGCATAAATCTACAAAACCAAAGTATACTCTATTTATACCCAATCATGTTACTGACCTTTTGCCAATTAACCTTATTAGCGGCAAAGCGTTCCTCCAGCTGTTTCTTTTTAGCATCACTTACTTTTCCAGCCTTTTGTTGCCCTGTCCCAACTTTTTTGAGAAGAGACATGAAATTCAAAATGTTTTCCTTAAAAAGGTACATGTCCTCAGTTTATATATTTGAGATGTTTTACTGTGTTCAACTGTTAATATAATACGGATTTATGAGATTTGCAAATCATCGCATTGTGTTTTTATTTACATTTTACAGCATCCCAACTGTTTTGGGGGAGTATTTTTATATTTTTTATGGTTTTAGTTTTAGTTAACTATAACAACCCTGTAGAGGTTTTCTGTAGCGTTGATTTTTGACAAACTGCATGGAAACAAATGTGGGTAAACTTGACTCGAAACACAAACAGGAGTATTTAAAATCCCATTATTTTTCTTCTACGAGGAAAAAATACATCTTTAAAACAGACCATAACATGAGTTTTGAGATTCTTATGAAATTAAATGTACTTCTATTACGTCATAGGATGCATAGTTCATTCAAGATTTTTCAAAACTTTCTGGCTGCAAACAAAATAAAATTGTCATAAAATTGTAATAAATCTTGAAACTGGTTGGTTTGGTTAAACACTATAAAGAAAATGTACTATACTGTACAATAAAACAGACTGATATGACCGTGTTCTGACCTTATTGCCGTTGCTGTACATGGCCACCAGACACAGAAGATGGTACACGTGTCCACACTTTCCCAGTTTGCCGACCAGCTCGGGCTTGATGCCTTTGTGGCTCAGCACTCCCTCGTATCCGGACGCGGTGGCCAGTTGCTCCATGCAGATGGTGCAGTCCTGACGGATATCAACAGTGAGTAACACTGACAGACATCTGCTGCCTCACTCATTAGCTCTGCTAAGAAACAACACAACATGACCATCATCAATCACCTCATCGGGAGCCGTCTTGATCTTCTCTGTGTAGCGCCGAACCACGTCCTCTGGGCTTTTACCTGAAATAAGAGACAAAACGACCGCTGATTTAGATCCGAGTCTGACAGTGAGCCATTTGAACTCTTCCTTAAACCATTCTTAACTTATGCCTTTTGGTTCAAATCATTCCCAGTTAGCTTACTTGCATGCTAAAAACTATTTAGCCATTTCTATATACACATTTTTATAGAGTTAAGCTGGTCATTTGAATAGTGAAAAAAAATGTAATTAAATTAAATATACAAAAATAAAATTAATTATGAAACACAAATACAATTTCTATACATGTATGTACAGAGTAAATCTGTTTATTTGTAAGTAAAAAAATAATAAAAAATAAAATAAAAAAACCTTTTCTGTACACCTTTGTACAGGGTTCAGCTGTTTACTTGAATTAAAGTAAAAAAGTCAAATATATAAAAATAAAATTAATTATGAAACACAAATACAATTTCTATACACGTCTGTACAGAGTAAAGCTGTTTATTTGAAAGTTAAAATAAAAATAAAATATACAAAAAACAAAAACAAAGTACAGGGTTCAGCTGTTTACTTGAATAAAAATAAAAGAAAGTCAAATATATACAAATACAAATTTGATAAATCAAAAATATAACAATTTGAAGGAAAAAAATGCTATACACCTTTGTAAATAGATAAGCTGTTTACTTGAATGGAAATACAATACAATTATTTTTCTATACACCTCATAGAATTAGTCTGTTTACTCAAAATACAAAATAAATTAAAATGAGAGCAAGAATAGAAAAAAAATAATAAAATGAAAGCAATATAGATATATGGCTCTGGTTACTAAAAACCTAATAAATATGAGATTGCAGACAGAAGCTGGTGAGTTTATTAGACTGGAAAACCACATAAGACGAATCCCAGATTATAAAGCTCTTCATTTTCTACACCACTAGCATTAATGCTTTATTTGTAAATCATTGTTACATTGATTGACGTTAAAGAGAGGATCTGTCAAATGTAGTCTTCAGAACACAGATCTTCAGTGTTTATATCTCCAAGCGTCTTTACTCTGGTGACCTTTAGCGCATGAACACACACCTGCTGTCTGGACCTTCAATACACTATTGATTCCTGCCACTTGATGTGTGCAGGAACAGAGGCACAAAAACAAACCTATAAGCACGACATTAAGCAGATCTATGGTAACACGGTATGGAAGAGGAACCTTGTCACTTTCTGTTGTTGCTCGATTCACACGAAGTCTCAGATCAGCAAAAACAGTCCGACAGAGAATCAATGGCTGGACAAACACACACACATGCTCACCTTTGCGGAGGTGCTTTTTCTTGGTCTTGCGTCGGATGCTGTTGATCCCCGGCACGGGTTTCAGGTCGCTCTTACTGATCGCCGGTGGATGCAGGATCGGTTTAGGAGCCCGAGTCAAACACACGGGGAGCCCAGCAGCACACATGAGGATGCCAGTCATTCCTGACACAAACACACAAATATATGCTTCAGCTGTAGATCATGGCACTATAAGGCCAAGGTCATGGGTGCGATTCCCGGGAAATGCATGAACTGATAAACTGTAGACCTTGAATGCAATGCAAGTCGCTTTGGATAAAAAGCATCGGTCAATTGCATTAATGTAAATAGCATAAATGTTTCTTAATTAATGCCTTTTTGTTCAAATCTTTCATTGATACTTCATACATGTTTAACAAAATAATTGGTACATATTTATACACAGTTAAGCGGTTTACTTGCATGTTAAAGTAAAACAAAATAAAACCATTTATGTACTCCTACATACAGAGCTTACTTATTGTTAATATAATTTGTTGGTACATAGTTTACTGGCCTTTGCATGAAAATAAAATAAAATAAATAACTGATATATATATATTATACACAGTTAAGCTAAGTTAAAAATTCTTAATTTGTCTTGTAAAATATTTAGTTTACTTGCATATTAAACACTTTTACAATCATTTATGTTAATGTATTAATAACATGAACAAAACAATGATCAATGCATGTACATCTTTGTTAATGTTAGTTAATGAAAATACAGTTGTTCAAGTTCACAGTGCATTAAATGTAACACAACTTGCATGTAAATGCTGAAATTAACATGAAATAAGATTAATAAATGCTCTAGAAGTATTGTTCATTCTTAGTTCATGTTTACTAATGTTAACTAATGAACCTATAGTAAAGTGTTACCATAATAGCACAGTTATGTTCACTTGCAAAATAAAATATATGTTCATTCTAAATTCTAAATTATTAATTTAGCTGTTTGTTAAAAACTTTCATTATTACCTGTAGTTTACTTCTATATTAAAATAAAAAAAATATGAATCTATAACCTTTTGAACAGAATTAAGCTGTAAATGAAATAAATGTAGTTTCTGTCATGCCGATAAAGTTCTTTAGACTGAAGTGAATTAGATTTTGTGGTGCAGTACCTGCTAATGCAGGATGGACCGGTCCTGACCCAGTGAGATTCTTCACAGGAAGTGCAGGAACCCTACAGATGACAGGAAACAGATCATGATCCATATGAACTGAGTCATTTACAGCTTATAATCTGTAAGAGACCATCCAAACCTCTGATGATGAGTAATAAATGTCCCAAAACAGTTCATAGAGACTCTAACACACCCTAAAACTCACAACCTTCCTCATCTGCTAATGCCAGTGGAACCGTCCAATCAAATGAAGCTCTTATCGGACCAATCAGCATCCAGTAACAAACATTAAAGCCTGATCACACGAGCTGAAGTTACATCAGCGAGTGTCATTAAAGCTCATCAGATCACACGAGGAACAAAAGATAATTAATAAAGGACAGAAAATGAGACTCTTCATCCCCGAGGAGAGAAGATCCAGCATGTGAACATGCATTCATCTGACGTCTGGAGAATCACATGTTCAATTAAAAGCCCTGCTTAATCAAGACCTGAGAGCTTATCAGTGTGAACATGCATTCATCTCACGTCTGGAGAATCACATGTTCAATTAAAAGCCCTGCTTAATCAAGACCTGAGAGCTTCAGCCACAGATCCTATCAGTGTGAACATGCATTCATCTCACGTCTGGAGTATCACATGTTCAATTAAAAGCCCTGCTTAATCAAGACCTGAGAGCTTCAGCCACAGATCAGTGTGAACAAGAGAAATGAAACCCGATGATGACGATAATAATAGATGCTGCATTGTAATGCATGATTAGAAAGAGATATTTTTACATTTCCAAAAGAAAATGAGGATGTGAGTTTATTTTTTAGTATTATAATTAATTGAAACTAAAACCATAAAAAACAACTATTGTTACTTGAAATAATCTTAAAATCTTAACTGGAATAAAACATGATTTCCAAAAGCTAGTTGCCAAGGCAACATTTGTCATTTTTACTAGTTTAACTTATATAAAATAACTAAAAATGTATAACAAAAAATTGTGTAATAAAAAGAACCAAAAAAAACCCACAACAAAATGACAAAAATATTACATAAAATTAAAATGATCACAAAAAAACATAAAAACCAAAAACAACATATTAATAAAAACTATAATGGTATGTCAATTATACTAAAATAGCACCGCTAAGAGGATGTTGTTGGTTGCCAAGGTGTTGTTATGTGGTTGCTATGTGCATTAGTATGCTAATTATTTATGATAAAATAAAATATAAACATAAAAAAAATTTATAATAAATAAATAAACTAATAATAAGAACAAATAAATAAATAGAAAGAATCAAGGGAAAAAAATTATAAAAAATGATATCATACAAAATAAAAATATAAAAATGCAGAAATTATAACAAAGCTAATAAAAATTAAATATAAAATACAATAAATATTCATAATTAATAAATAATAAATCCAAACAATCAATCAATCAATCAAGGAGACAGAATGCTACAATAAAATAAAACATATTTGTAAATAGAGAATCAAATAATAATAATTATTATTTTAAATTAAAAATAATGTACGAAATCTTTGCTCAGTTAATCTGTTTACTTGCTTGTTAAAATGAAACAAAATAAAAGCATTTCCATACACGAGAGTTCACACAGAGTGAAAGCTGTTTTGCATGGAGTTAAACAGAGCGTCTCGCACCGATACGGATCAGGAAACGGTTGTGCTCGGCTCGTATCGTGTTTTATCTCATATATCTCATGCAGCGAGTCAAAGCCCTGCTGCTGATGGAGCCACGAAAGAGAGATCCTACCGTCTGTCCTCGTCTGAGTCTTCATCCGACTCCATCATCTCTCCTGATCTCAATGAACACCAAACACACACAACACAGACTTCCTCTTCTGATCACACACACACCAGCTGTGACAGGAAGTCAAACAGGAAGTCAGAGTCAGTTTTAGAGATGATTTGAACTCTGTTTTCAGTGACTTCAGACTCATGTTTACATGCGTTAACTGAATGAAACGAGCCAAAAACAAGATACTACTGAATCTGCCTCACATACTGTTATAAATGTCCCGTACCATGGTACAGTAAGACATCACATGGTAATACAGTCATGGTCAGAATTGGTAAATATGATCAAAGAAGGCTCTGAAAATAAACCTGCATTATTAATCCTTTTGATCTTTTTTTTCACAAAAATCGAACATTTACATTTATTCATTTAGCAGACGCTTTTATCCAAAGCGACTTACGATTGAGGAATACAATAAGCGATACATTATAAAGAGGAAGTGCTTGTAATACAACATTTCAGGCATTATTCAGAGCAAAAACTAGCTGGACAGGGAGAGCTTAAGGAAAGAGAGCAAAGGTTGTTTTTTGTTTTGTTTTGTTTTGTTTTGTTTTGTTTATGAAGAAGAAGAAGCAGAAGTCCAGTGGAGACGGAAGAGATGAGTTTTCAGTTGTTTCTTGAAGGTTGGCAGGGATCCAGCGTTCTGGATGGGGGGGGGGGATCATTCCAGCAGCCAGGAACAGTGAACGAGAATGTTCTGGAGAGTGATTTTGAGCCTCTCTGTGATGGTACCACGAGGTGTCGCTCACTAGCAGATCTCAGACTTCTGGAGGGGATGTAGATTCGTAATAGTGAGTGGAAGTAGGCGGGGCTTCTGGAGGGGATGTAGATTCGTAATAGTGAGTGGAAGTAGGCGGGGCTTCTGGAGGGGATGTAGATTGTAATAGTGAGTGGAAGTAATAGTGAGTGGAGTAGCGGGGCTTCTGGAGGGTGTAGATTCTGTGAGGGGATGTAGATTCGTAATAGTGAGTGGAAGTAGGCTGGAGGGATGTAGTTGTTAATGATGCAGCCTGTGGTTGTTAGCATCAGTGTGTCTTGAACTTGATGCGAGCTGCAACTGGTAGCCAGTGCAAGGAGACAAAGAGAGGTGTAACATGGCTCTTTTGGGCTCGTTGAAGACCAGTCGTGCCGCTGCATTCTGAATCATTTGTAGAGGTTTGATTGTGTTTGATGGAAGTCCAGCTAGAAGAGCATTGCAGTAGTCCAGTCTAGAAATGACAAGGGCCTGGACAAGAATTTGTGCAGCATGCTCTGTCAGAAAGGGTCTGATCTTTCTGATGTTGTGAAGTGCAAACCTGCAAGATCGAGCAGTCTTTGCAATGTGCTCTTTGAAGGTCAGCTGATCATCAAAAGATTACACCAAGATTTCTGACTGAAGCTGATGGGGTAATTGTAGATGAACCTAACTGAATCGTGAAGTAATGCTGTAGAGTTGGAGTGGCAGGGAAGACAAGAAGCTCAGTCTTTGCCAGGTTGAGCTGTAGGTGATTTCTTTCATCCATGCCGAGATGTCTGCCAGGCAGCCTGAGGTCCGTGCAGCTACCGTTGGATCATCTGGTCGGAAATGAGAGATAGAGCTGTGTGTCATCAGCGTAGAAATGGTAGGAGAAGCCATGTGCTGTATGATGGGACCCAGTGATGTAGTGTATGTGGAGAAGAGGAGGGGTCCAAGAACCGAGCCCTGGGGAACCTCAGTGACCAGTTGATGTGTTTTGGATACCTCTCCTCCCCAGGCCACCTTGAAGGACCTGCCAGTGAGATAGGATTCAAACCAGCGAAGTGGAATCCCAGTGATGCCCAGTGATGAGAGAGTGGACAGGAGGATCTGATGGTTAACAGTGTCAAAAGCAGCAGATAGATCCAACAGAATGAGAATCGATGATTTGGAATCAGCTGTTGCAATCCGCAAGGCTTCAGTGACTGAGAGCAGCGCCGTCCCCGATGAATGTCCATGTCTGAACACTGATTGGTTAGCGTCCAGTAGGTGATTCTTTGACAGAAATGAGGATAACTGGCTGAAGACAACTCGTTCAAGCATTTTCGCTATGAATGGAAGGTGTTCTCTAACCTCATCAGGCATTACAGGAGAACATTTAGAGCTGTTAAACTGGCAAATGGAGGTTTCAAAAAGTATTGAATAAAAGGGTGTGGTTAATTGTGGCCAATGTAGAAAGAAAACATTTATTTCATAACGATATTTCCCCCCATTTTAAATTCTTACTATCCAATGAAAGGTTAGATTTTTGTGATTTTTAAATAAAATCAAAAGGATTAAAAATGCAGATTACTTTTCACAGCCTTCTTTGATCATATTTACCAAGGGTGTCGATAATTCTGTCCACGACTGTATATCCTGATTCTGGCCAGCATGTTTCTAAATTATTATTACAGAGATATATATGAATTACACCATATAACTCATGAATCATACACAGGTCTATATTCGTAATTAAAGAGATGTCATGATAGATACAAATCCAAATGTAATCATACTGCTCAAAAATGTAAATAAAATCATTCTGATCAACTGACCTATGGATTATGATTAATAATGAAGATGTTTGAAATGTGCATCTGATTTATAGAAGTATGACATAATTCAATGAATTGTAAAAAATAAAATCAATAAAATTTAAAATAAAATTAAATAAAAGACTGCTCAATTGGCCTATAGATTATGATCAATAATGAAGATGCTTGAAATGTAAATCCGATTTATAGAATTTTAACAAATTTAATGAATTCTAAAAAGAAAAGAAAAGAAATGACTTTGCTCAATTGGCCTATAGGTTATAACGAATAATAAAGATGTTATGTAATGTACATCTGACTTAAATAATTAGGACATATTTCAACAAATTGTAAGAATAAAACAATATTAAATAAAATAAAATAATTCTGTTCAACTGGCCTATAGTTTATGATCAATAATGAAGATGTTTGAAATGTACATCTGATTTATAGACTTATGACAAAATTCAATGAATTGTAAAAATTTAAATAAAATAATGATCCTGCTTAATTGGCCTATAGGTTATAATGAATAATAAATATTTTTGCAATGTTCATCTAATTTATGGAATTATTACACAATTCAATAAATTATAATAATTTTAGAACAAATAAAATGACAGATTTTGTCATTTTGAAGGGTATTTTTCTCTTCAAAAAAAGTTACTCTATACATCTAAATTTGCGCCATAAATGCAGAGATCAGTGACAAAAATATTAATAATTTAACCTCAAAAATGTTGAGCTGGATTAAATCTCACCAATGTTAATGTTCAGATGAAAAGTGAAGGCTAATAAGAGCATAACTATTGAATAAATGAGTTGCAGTGAGATTTACCTATTGAATGAGATTAAACTATGGGAGCATGGTGTAAACGTCAGATACTGTACCACGGTAAGTGTGTGTAACAGATCTGTCTCTGTCTGTGAGCATCAGAATCTGTCAGACTCTGTCCTCTAGTGGTGGAGCTAAAATCACAAGTCAGACTTAAAGTAGAGCAATACAAGCCCCTTCTGTACTGACACAGAAATGTGTTTAAAAACAAAGAAAAAAATAAATATATATTCTTCTGATACTCCTATGGATATAGGATATAGTAACTGCTGTAGAGATGCATGTGCACTGCTTTATCAATGCATGAGTGAACTATCCGAAGGAATCAAACTGAATCATAAATCAAAATATAAAATAAATACGTTTTTTAAATAATAGTTTGTTCATGTCATAATGCCATAAAACTGCTGTTTTGTGCATGTGTGATGCTTGTTTATACCACGCTATCTACTGGAGTGTGTTTGTGTTTATTCTCATGCGCGCGCGTGCGCGCGGCGTGTGTGTGTGTGTGTGTGTGTAACCACACTCATCCTGTGTGTGTGAACCGCTCGCCTGGGAACAAAGCGAACTCATCTGTCTGCACAATCTCTCTCTTTCTGTCTCTGTTCATCTCTGCTCTGCTCGCTGTGTTTCTGCTGAAGTGTGTTTGTGGTTTCAGAAAACATCTCCCCTTCACATTTACTAGGATTTACACCCCTTCATTAAATGCTTTACTGTATGTGTGTGTGTGTGTGTGTGTGTGTGTGTGTGTGTGTGTGTGTGTGTGTGTGTGTGTGTGTGTGTGTGTGTGTGTGTGTGTGTGTGTGTGTGTGTGTGTGTGTGTGTGTGTGTGTGTGTGTGTGTGTGTGTGTGTGTGTGTGTGTGTGTGTGTGTGTGTCTCTGCTGAGGCTCCGTTTTGCCTTGATCCATTATTCATATTTTCCCCTGTGTATCACATGCTGGACGGCAAACAATTCACACACACACACTCGCATGCGGTTAAACTCGACCAGAGACACTCTCAAACAAAGATTTTCACACGCTCACAGTTTATGTGTGTGTGTGTGTGAGAGTGTGTGTGTGTGTGTGTGTGTGTGTGTGTGTGTGTGTGTGTGTGTGTGTGTGTGTGTGTGTGTGTGTGTGTGTGTGTGTGTGTGTGTGTGTGTGTGTGTGTGTGTGTGTGTGTGTGTGTGTGTGTGTGTGTGTGTGTGTGTGTGTGTGTGAGTGAGATTGACTGGTCCAGTGTCACAGCACAAAATGACTGTATTGATTATTTTCAAGTGTTAATGGGTTATATTAAGTGCAAATGGGTCAAAATAAAGATCAATCCTATATACAGTGTATATATATATATATATATATAAACAATAGATATATTTGGATAAATGTCTCAGAAAACAGGAATTATATTGTATATTTTGCATCTCCAGTGCACTTATCTTGATGTAAGGTGGCTTCGATAACTGCACTGGAAAAAATATTGATGAAGAAATGTATTTTTTTCAACCAAATTACAGTTTGTTTGATTTTGCTTGAAAATAGAATAAATTAACAATAACTGAAGAATTATTAAAAGAAGCTGACCATGAGTTATGAATGTTCAAGTGTTTTTTTTTTTTTACGGATCAGTATCAAACCATAAACTAATTTACCATTTTAATAAAACTGTATGATTGATACCAGAACAGGATTGCTTTTTTTATCAATGGGGAACCAGTTTATTGAATCAGTTCACTGAACTGACCCATTGGAACGAACCGATACTCTCAAATGAGTCCGAGTTCTCACACTAGTTAAAGGGACAGTTCACCCAGAAATGGCCATTCTGTCCTCATTAACTCACCCTCGAGTTGTTACAGACCTTTCTTCTGCTGAACATAGATATTTTAAAGAATGTGTTTAACCAAACAATTTCTGGTGAGTATGGGGGTACAATATATGATGGAAGTCAATGGATACCATCAACTGTTTGGTTACCCACATTTTTATGTGTATATATTTGTACATATTTATATATATTTATAGGACCCGGACCTATAAATCCTGCACGGATGGATCTCTAACTGCTGCAATAACTAACTTCTCCTTTGCCGAGATAATCCATCCACCTCACAGGTGTGGCATATCAAGATGCTGATTAGACAGCATGATTATCGCACAGGTGTGCATTAGGTTGGCCACAATAAAAGACCACTCAAAATGTGCCACTGTATTGGGGGGTCTAAAATGTGCAGTGCAACACATTTTGGGGGGTCCGAAAACAGTAGAGTTGATCAGGTTGTTGATTGTGGCCTGTGGGTGTTGGTCCACTCCTCTTCAATGCTGTGTGAAGTTGCTGGATATTGGCAGGAACTGGAACTCCTTCACATAGGTTGATCAGGTTGTTGATTGTGGCCTGTGGAGATCCAGGTCCACTCTCTCTTCATCCCATGGCTGTGTGAACATGTCAATGGGTGACTGGATATTGGCGGTGAGTATGCTGGCATGCAAGAACTGCGATGTTTTCGGTGTCGTATACGCTTCAGGAATCCAGAGCATCCCAAACATGCTCACAGGGTGACCTTGAAACATGGGGCCGTGCATTGCTCATGCAGCAACATGAGGTGATGGTCGTGGATGTTTTCAGCTGGCAAAACAATGGGCCTCAGGATCTCGTCACAGATCTCTGTGCATTCAATGGGGCCTGCATGCCATCAATAAAATACACCTGCAGCGTTGTCCATAACATACGCCTGCCAATACCTAATCCACCGCACCATTGTGCATGAATGGCAAAACAATGGGCCTCAGATCTCGTCACGGTATCTCTGTGCATTCATGGTTTTAAATTTGCATCAATAAAATACACCTGTGTTCGTTGTCCAAACATTGTTGCAGCAGCTGCCCATCCGGGTGGCTGGTCTCAATCCCACCGCCACCAAATTTTGGAGGTGACAAAACTGTGGATGTGGAGGTCAGTTTGTGCTGGTTGTGGTTAGAAATATTTGGTTATGCATGGTCTGCGGTTGTGAACCGATTGGATGTACTGCCAAATTGTCGGGTGGCTGGTCTCAGTCGCCTTTGGACGACGGCTTATGGTAGAGAAATGAACGATGCTTCAGGGGCAGTCCGGGGCTGGTGTGTTACACATGCTCTGCGGTGGACATTCCTGTGAGGCAGTCAGCTGCCAATTGCACGCTCCCTCAAAAAACTTGCAACATCTGTGGCAGTCGCCTTTGGATAAAACTGACGGCTATTTTAGAGTGGCCTTTTAAGAAATTGTGGCCAGCCTAAGGCAGGGGCACCTGCTCTGGTGGAATAATCATGCTGTCTAGTCAGCATCAGCATCTTGCACGCTCCCTGCCACAACTTGCAGAGGTCTGTGGCATTGTGCTGTGTGATTATCTCGGCAAAGGAGGAAGTGTTCACTAACACAGATTTAGAAATATTTGTGAACAATATTTGAGGCCAGCCTAAAAAAGGCATTCTGTTCATAGAAAAAGTCAGATCTTTGAGTTCAGCATGCTGTCTAAAAAATGGGGCAAAAACTAAAGTGTTGCATTTATAATTTTAGCCACAACTGAGAGGTGGATGAATTATCTCGGCAAAGGAGAAGTGTTCAGCACTAACACAGATTGTTTATAATGAATATTTGTGAAACAATATTGAGGAATACTAACAAAGAAAAAGATTTTCTGTCTAACTTTAAAAAATGAAAAAGTCAGATCTTTGAGTTCAGGTATAAAAAATGGGCAAAAAACTAAAGTGTTGCGTTTATAATTTTAGTCAGTGTATATACAGCACTAATTGTTTATAATGAATAAACTGAGGAATACTAACAAAGCTGATATCTAACTTTAAAAAATGAAGGAGGGAGAGGGTAGTGAATGATGTCCCGGGTCGCTAAAGAGCCGAGGTATGCATTTAAGGGTTAAGAAAGAGAAAAGACGTGATGGAACACATTTGGAAAACAGCAGAAACAGTGACACATGATCTCAAATCATCTCTTACCCAGGAGGGACGGATCCTCGGCTGGCCGTCACCGTGATCCGCTGCATTCCCGGCCGGTTCAGATTGTTCTGTCCGTTAATAGTAAGCGCATGATTGGACGGCAGCGTCACGATCGCAGGAGCGCACCGGAATTTCACACCATTCATCTCCACCTTGCCTCCTCCTCCTCCGCCTCCCACCGAAATATTGTTATGGTGTCCCCTGGCAGCGGCCGTCGCGGGCGACCAGAGGGAGGAGCCAGCGAAGGTGTTGCTCTGCCTGATGACGGCGGTGGCTCCGCCCCCGGTCCCGTACAGCTTCCTCCTCTGCTGCAGCGCCAGGATAGCGTTGGATGCGGCCCTTGTGCTGTGGACCAGCATGCACTGCTGACAGGAGCAAGGCGTTCCTGAGCTGGTGCCTACCGGCCAGGACTGGGATTTGGGGATGGATCCGGCGATGAGAGGGTACGCCAGGTCCATCCGTCGGCGGATGCGCCGCTTCCTCTGGCTCTGCCGGTTGGTTTGGGACATCCCGTCGAAGTCCACCACATAGCTGAAGCCCAGAGAGCTCAGGTCCAGCCAGGGGTGTTGCTTCTCGTAGGCGTTCTGGATGCTGACGCACAGCTCCATGTCATACGGCGTCCAGGAGCCACAATCGTTCTCCCATTCCCACACGATGCCCTTGCCTGGAGCCGAGGACGGGTCGTAGAAATTGCGCTGCACGGGACGCATTGTGCCTGTAGTGAGAGAGAGAGGACTCATGAAGAACTAATACACAGCAAAAAAAGGAAAAGTTGTGCATGGTGCAAGTCATTTCTGAAAAGTTGTGCATGGTGCAAAACTAAGTAATATTCATTTACATTTTTATGCATTTGGTGCATCGTGCTTTTATGCAAAGTGACTTACGTTGCATTAAATTTATGCTTCTGACTCAGTATTTCGGTCTTGTTTTCCAGTACAAATACCTAAACGTTCTTAAATTAAGATGCATTTTCTTGAGATGCAAAATGGCTTAAGATATTAAATCTCGTTTTCTGAAAAAATCATCAAAGCAACCAAAAGTTGCCAAAACAACATTTCACATTTTCAGTTAGTTTAACTTGCACTAAAATAACTAAAACTGTAATAATAAATGAAAAAACATTAATAAAAATTACAAAAACACAACAAAATTACTAAACCTTTACAATTAATAATTTTAATAACAAAACAATATTATATAACAATGTTGAAATGAAAACTATGTTAATAAAATTATTATATATATATATTCAATATAACACTAACTCATCAAATCCATTCCCATTTACCTGTAAAAATAGGGAACAATGGAAATATATTTCAGGCTGTTACCTAATATTTTTATTATTAATTAAAACAATATTTCCAAGAAAATGGAATCCATTTTAAGCATTTCAATTAGAGAGAAAAAAATCAGATTTTTTCTTAAAAAAATACATCTTCAAAAAAGACAAAAGCATTATGTAGTAAAAATAAAATTAATAATCCACCTATTCATTGAAATATTGTGATAAAAGAAAACCAACTAATTTAATTTACATCTTTACAAATGTGAGTTTATTATTACTGTATATCTAAAAATTAGGTAAGAAAAATTACTTAAAGAGAAACCAAGACTCTTTTTCTGAGCCCACTGGCAGATATTTATTTCTTGTTTTAAGCGAAAATTCACTACATTTTGATAATTTTTCAGAAAACAAAACTTTAATATCTTGAGTCATTTTGCTTTTCAAGTAAATGTGTACTGATTTAGGAATGTTCTGATATTTGAACTGGAAAACAAGTTAAAAAATACTTTAATGCATAACTTTAATGTAACATAAGTCACTTTGGCTAAAAGTATAATGCGCCAAATGCATAAAAACATAAAGTTCTTGTTCATGCACCATGACACACTGCAGATTCAAAGCGAGAATCACCCAAAGTTTGTACAGTTAAAAACTGAAATAATAGTTTCACTGAACTTCACTGAAGATAATAGACGGTGGCGTTCTCATTCGATGAGAAGCTCCTGACGGGAGGAAGATGGATGGAGGAAGAGGAAGATGAGAGGTGAAGGAGAGCAGCACTGTTCAGTTTTATGGCTCATTAAAGAGCAATTACAGGCACACACATGAGCTCATCCACACACACTCACACTCGCACACACTCGCACAGGGACACACACTCACACGGACACACATCGCACACACACACACACACACACACACACACACACACACACACACACACAACACACACAACACACACACACACACACACAACACACACACACAACACACACACACACACCACAAACACACACACACACACACACACACACACACACACACACACACACACTCGACTGACCTTGAGTTTCCACAGCCCAGCCCTGACTTCCCCAGCCGAGGCGGATCATAACTACATTACTGACCCCAGTTCTGACCACAAAGTGTCGCATCCTTAAACTCAATCAGAAGCGTTTCGTTAAAGCGGCCAATCTTTAACCAACAACCTGCCATATTCTCCCAGTTCCTCAAAGTATTGCTGGTGGTTAGGTTTCGAACGCTTGTTCTCTACTGCATGAACAATGTGTTTGTATGACTAAAAATCTATTACTGCTGCATTGCAAGCTCTTAATGCAATTTTCAATGTGAGAATATCTATAAAAGCATAATATATTCTGATCAAACTCTTCAAAATATTTACACTGTGACAAATGAACAGGATGGAAATAAAAGAGTTCAAATTAGTTGTGATAAATATTATTATACTGATTTCCATAATTCTTTTAAACCGTAGGGAAAGCATCACTGAATTTATCAAATTTATTGCTAACAATATACCTGGAGAGATGAGGAGAAATATGCATCTATTACAAGCTGTTCCCTAAAATACTTTGATTATCAGTAAACAAAAGAAAAATATCTGAGAAAACGGATTCAGTTTGAAGCATTTCGTTCAAACAGAGAAAAAAATAAGAATATTTCTTGAAAAATATTTATTAAAATAAATGACCTGTTTTATGATTTAAAACTCCACCAGTTTATTGTGATCAGTTATTTACATCTTTAAAATGTGAGTTTATTATTTTATTGTATAAATTAATCCATATTTAGATTCTGTTTAAAGATTTTCAATTAACAGAGAAAGAAAATCAGAATATTTCTTTAAAAAAATATATATATTTTTTAAATGAGAGAAATTAAAATCCTGTCAAATCAAAGTAGTAAAATCATTTGGAATCCATCCATTTTTTGTGATAAAAGACAACAAACTAATGTGATTACATCTTTAAAAAAGTGAGTTCATTATTATATTTTATAAATTGTCCTATTATTAGATCCCGTTTTAAATATTTAAATTAGTATTTTTAGTATTATTTAGTATTAGTATTAAATTTAAATTATATTTTTCCAAAAATGATCATGCTATCAAATCAAGGCAAGTAAAACTATTTAAAATCCACCCATCATTGTGTTATTGTGATAACTAATGTTTAAATATGTGAGTTTATTATTGTATCTTATAAATGAACGGGGAGATAAATGTACTGTATAACGGGAATCACAGTCGACAGCTCTGGAGATTTGGCTCTTTGCTCATTTCCTGGATCTGCATGATAATATCTGCTCTCAGGCCTGATGGACATGACCAGCCGGTCTGACTTTCCTCACACTCAGGGTGACGTACAGCAAGGACATGTGTGTCAAAACATGTCATGACCTTTTTTATTTCCTTTCCTTTAAAAAAAAATAAAGTGCGGTGAGACCCTTGAGCAAGGCACCTACTGCTCCGGGTGTGTTCATGATGTGTGTGTGTGTGTGTGTGTGTGTGTGTGTGTGTGTGTGTGTGTGTGTGTGTGTGTGTGTGTGTGTGTGTGTGTGTGTGTGTGTGTGTGTGTGTGTGTGTGTGTGTGTGTGTGTGTGTGTGTGTGTGTGTGTGTGTGTGTTTGTTCACTTCTCACTGCTGTGTATGTGTGTGTTTATATATATATATATATATAAATACATCTGAGTCTGTTTTTGGATGAGCTAGGATCATTTTTCTTGAAACCTTTGAAACCCTCCCAAAACACGATGCAATAGGTGCTGTTTGATAATATTTTTTTAAGGTTTTCTGACCCCGAGACTCAACTATTTTCTACAATTCTCCAGGCTGTGGTCCTTGGAGAGTTTTAGCCACTCAAACTATCCTTCTCGCCGTGCATTTGGACGATATAGGACACACGTCCTCTTCCAGGCCAGTGTCGTAACATATTATTTATTGGAAAATTTTCATGGTTTTGTTTAGATCTTTTATATGTTTTTTCTTTTTGACCCTGTTGTGGTGGAAATGGGAATTTTCACTGCTCTATCTCTTTTCTTAAAGCCACTTCACTAATTTGTGAAACTCAATTATCAGAAATATATTCTTTGGTTTTTCTCATTTGTGATGGATGATTAAGGGAATTTGGGCTTTATTTTCCCTACTATTTATATTTCTGTGAAACAGGAAACCATGGTTGGATAATTTCATATTCAATCACCCTGGAGTGCTCAAAATTGTGAATATGAATGGGAATATACTTCAGAGATATTTTACTCATAAGAATTTCTAGGGGTGCAAATTGTGTCCAGCATGTATTTGAGGAAAAACATATATTTCATAATGATATTTCCCCATATTTTAAATTCTTATTATCCAATGAAAGGTTAGATTTGTGTGATTTTTTTTAAATAAAATATCAAAAGGATTAACAATGCAGATACATTTTCACAACCTTCTTTGACCATATTTACCAAGGGTGCCAATATTTTTGGCCATGACTTTATATATATATATATATATAAAACTACAACAGTATGTTCTGTTCCCAGACTTTCACTGAGATCAACACTTGAACACAGGGTTAAGGAAAACAACACACACGCATGCACACACACTCTGTGTGATATACTACAGTAATCTCAGAGGTACAGTAGATGCGTTGCTGAGTTTCAGATAAGACCACTGTATTTCCTGCCAGAGAAAACCAAAACGCATTATCTCACACGCTCATGCACGTATTCGGTGGAAAACCCCGTCATAAACCAGAGCACTTCAACACCTCCACTTTTCTCACACGCTATCTGATGGGCGGAGCCTCCTATCAAACTATCTGGGGGCGGAGCTTGTCATTTAGCTGCCTTCAAGACATGTCAGAAGGATTTTTATTTAAGATGAGCACCTGAATAGGGAGCATACTTTACTTTCCACGTTATAGAAAATGGTCTCTGGCTTCACAGTACATCACACACACACACACACACACACACACACACACACACACACACACACACACACACACAGACACAGACACAGACACACAGACACAGACACAGACACACACACACACACACACACACACACACACACACACACACACACACACACACACACACACACACACACACACACACACACACACACTCAAATACATCAGTACTTTAACATTTTGACAGCACTGGGCAGGAAAGATAATTGGTAAACTTTCCTTGTCGCTCGTGGCATGCCTACAGCATGTCAAAGAATTCTGTGAAACGGGTAAAACAGTTAAAAAAACTAAAACCATAAAAAAGTGGAATAATGCAGTGGAATAATTTCTCATTTTCATTTAGTTTGACTTTAAGTACAAAAATGAGTAAAACTGAAATAAACATGAATAAAAACTATATAGATATTTAAAAAACAGTTAAAAATGACAAAATTACTAAAACAAAAACAGAATAAACTATTTCTCGATAATACTAACACTAGGTGATATTAATCATTGAGAATTTGCCTTTTCACTTGCATTTTCTTTAAAAATAAAATTAAATAAAAATAATATATATATATATATATATAACCTCTCTCTCTGGTTTGTTTTACAGTTGCTGCAGTGCTAAAAAGAACAAGCAACAAACCAGTTTAATTGTATCATTATTAACATAAGTACAGATATATAATAAAATGCATATAATAAATGTTCTAAAACTGAGATTTATTAATATTTTGAATTACATTACATTTCATTTTAATTTTAGTAAGTTTTGTTTTTGTTGTTTTTATTGATTTGTTCATAATAAAATATAATAAAAATATCATACACTCAGAGTTTATTAATATTTAGAATTACTTTTTCTTTATAATTTCCTTTTGATTTTTAACAAAAGTTTTGTGTTTTTGTAATTTTTATTCATTTCTTTTAAATATGTCTGTCATTTTTATTTCGGTTAACATTTATTTTAAGCAACAAAAAACTTTTTACATTTTATTTAACAATAATAATCCTGTTTAAAACGTTTTGTCAGAAAGTAAAATACAGTAAGCGTAGAACTAAAGGATGAGGTATGTTCTGCCTGATTTAAAATTCACCTTGAGACTGCAGTTCCTTCGAAGAGCACCTTTGGCTGTCATTCCTAATGAGCAAAGTGGAAACTGTGACCGTACGCTACTCCATTCTGGATCGGCCGCATGGGGAGCTGCTGCCAAAAAGCATCTGGCTGATATTATTCATCTCACCGGTCAAGACAAGTGCTGACCAGACAGAGAGAGAGAGAGAGAGAGAGAGAGAGACGATGTGTCTTGGCTCTCCTACATCACCTTTACAGGTTATTTGTTTTAAAATGCTTCAGTGTGCAAACTTTAAGCGTGATATTAATACAGAACATGTTGCAGTAATGAACTGCCCTGCGAGTTCAACAGCTCATCTGTCAGACGGCCGGTAAATACACACATGACACCTAAAGCTGCTGTGTGCAATGTTTAAATAGTTTCTGGTGTGTTCAAACTCAACCAATGATGTGAGTTTGGGGGCGGGGCTATCTGTGTGCCTGACGAATAGAAGATGAGTGGAGGAGCACAAGGAAACATGTTTGGAAACAAGCATCATTTTTTCATTAATGGTGCAGAAATCCAACATAAACATCAAAAGTTTAGGGTTTTGGTGTTTTTGAAATAAGTCTCTTTTGCTCATCAAGGCAGCATTTATTTGAACAGAAATGCTGTAAAAATGTGAAATATTATTAGACTGTAAACTAGCTGTTTTCTATGTGAATATATGTTATAATATTATTTATTTCTGTGATCAAAACTGTTATTTTCAGCATCATTACTCCAGTCTTCAGAGTCACATGATCTTCAGAAATCATTCTAATATGCTGATTTACTGCTCAACAAACATTTCTGATTATTATCAATGTTGAAAACAGTTGTGCTTCCCGATATTTATGAGGAAACCATGATACATTTTATTTTTCTGGATTTTTTTATATATAGAATGTGGAAAAGAACAGGATTTATTTGAAATAGAAATCTTTTGTGACATTACACATGTCTTTACTGTCACTTTTCATCAATTTAATGCATCCTTGATGAATAAAAGTACTAATTTCTATAAAAAAGACCCCAAACTTGTTTTGTTTTCTGGGAAACTGCTCTCTAAAAGTTACCTGTTCACACAGTCACACTCGTAAGTTTCGTTCTCAGTAAGAACACGCAGGTTTGAGAATCTAGGCACGTAAATGTCCTACATAAAAACACTTGGGCAACACAAACCGTTATTCAAAGAAGACACTCACACATTCTGACCACACACCACATACATCAGAGTTCACACATCAGTTTCTCACGGTCAAAGCAGGTTTGTGAAAATCTTAATATGTCACCTATCTGTCTTTGAGGTAAACCGAAACATCACAGCCGATCACACCACACAACACATAATCGATCATGACATGAACCCTCACCTCTAGAAACATGTCACATCTACTTTTTTTTGTTTGACAGCAGCATGAAGGGCAAAAAGTAGCCAGATGCATAAAACAAACTTTAAGACCCACCTGCCAACCGGCTGCTTTGGCACTGGACAGAAATAAAGCCCTATGCTCTTAGCCAGAGCTCACAGCCAATCAGATATCACATAGCCACATTAATATTCATGACCCAAGAGTGGCTGGCCAACCAGGGACCACAGGCTACAATGACTGAACCAGAGTCACAAAAAATAGTCACACTATTGGTCACGCTAATTTTCAATATGTTTGCCATGGCATATTATTTTATTGCATTTGTTATGAAATATAAGTCAATTCTGAATTTATCTCTGCCACTGTTAATTGATCATGGTTTGTCAGGTCAGTCAGTTTATAACGATTTTCAGCAATTTGTGACAATAGAAATAATTATGCAAATTAGCAGCTATGTGACGCCTACTGCATTTACAATCTCATTATCCAGCAAAATATTCAGCCTATTTTTAGAAGCAAAAAAACTGATTCCTTTTCAAAACAGAATCATAAAAAAATATTTCAATCTTATTTGTAATCTGATTTGCTTTTTCTTTTTTGTGTGTAATTAATGAACTGGGAATTATAAAGGTTCTTCTTTTAAAGAATTATTAAGGTCAACGTGTTTTTGTTTTTTTATATGCTGAATAAGAAATTAGTTGCCAATGCAAATAAATCCTTAAAAATACTGAAATTACTATTAAAAAATAGTTTAAATATTAAAATAATAATAAAGATGTTGTATGACAGACACTGACTTTAAGTTGAAAGATAAAAATATAAATATAAATAAAAATTACAAATAAATTATTCAATTAAAATAAATGGATAAATTAATAAATAAATAAAATAAGCAAATAATCTTAATAATAACAAAAATAACCTGGTTTACAATTAAATAACGACGAAAATGATAAATCAGACAGACACAGATTTAAAGTATAAAAGTAAATAATGAATAAATAAATAAAATTAATTAATAAATCCACTATATAATAATAATATAAATAATAATAATATTATTAATAATCAGATTTTCTACAGTTATTACCAGTTATGCTGCCCATTGTTAATATAAATTTGTATGGTATGCAACTACTGTTTTTTATATTGATTGGCTGATATTTAACATTAATATTAATAATTGATTTAATATTGACTGGCGGCTCCTGCACGCCCTTCAATAATGCATTTTTACAGCCTGCTGTAAAGTACACACTTCACATCAGTCAACTGAAGAAAATAAATGATTGCAGAATCACTTTTCAAATCTGTGTGAGACGTGTAAGAGAAGACGTCTACAGCCCTGCAGAAAACCACAGACTCTCTCCTGAGACAAACAGATCAATTCGGTCTGGCCAGAGATCAAACCCCATTCAAACACACACAATCCCATCTCACACTGCCATTCATCACACAGTCCTTCCTCATCAGAGATGTGATGAAACCTCTAACAGTGAGTAATACAGTTGAGTGTGTTCATCATGTGGGTCCAGGAGAGCTGTGCTGCTACTTTACTATTTCCAGATAGATGCTGGACCGGAAAACAGCTGAAAAAAACACAAGTAACCACAGAGTAGCATGCAAAAACAACAACGAAGAATTTGCAACCATAGCAACACCCTGGGAACAATCTACAGCACCATAGCACCTTGGTAAACAATAAGAACACCCTGGCTACTGCACAGTAACATGCTAAAAGTACATGCTAAAAATGAAAAATCCCTAGCAATTACATAAAAGCATGCTAAAAAAACATCTTAGAAACCGCATATCAACGCCCTGGCAACCACCCACAGCACCATAGCCACTGCATCGCAACATCCTGGCAACCACTAAGGACACACTTGCTACTTAATAACATCATGCTAAAATAACATTTAGAAAACCCCATAACAACTATATTTAAAGCATTCTTAAAAACACCTTATAAACTCTCACTCCTGTCATTGCTAAAATCTTTGAAAGACTAGTAATCACTCATATCAGACTCTATACCAGTTGATCTAGATCAATATCAGTCGGGCAAACGGATCAACTGAGGATGCCATCTGTGTAGCTATGCATGCTGCTCTTTCACATCTGGAAAAGCCCAATAAATACATCCGGATGCTCTTCGTTGATTACAGCTCGGCATTTAACACCATTGTACCAAGCCAGCTGATTAACAAACTTCATGCTTTAGGATTAACACCCTCCATATGCAATTGGTTATTGGACTTTCTTACCAACCGCCCTCAGTCAGTGCGGTTGGATATGTATACATCCTCTACCCTAACTTTGAGCACTGGTGTACCACAAGGCTGTGTACTAAGTCCCCTCCTTTATGCACTTTTTACCCACGACTATCAAGCTACCCATGACTCTAATATTCTGATTAAATTTGCAGATGACACAACTGTCATTGGGCTCATAAAAGACAACAATGAAGTTGCATATGTAACGGATGTATGCCAGTAAGGGCTGTGTGTAAACCTCACTCCCCTGACCTCAAAAAGAGGTGCTCTAGCGACTGACGCTAGAGGCTGTAGCCTTTAGCCTCCTTGGTAGAGCGCTCGCCTCCCGCGCCAGCATCCCGGGTTCGAGACCCGCTCGATGTGATGGTGCGGACCCGGGGGATTACATTGGTGCCATGACCCGGATGGGAGTGAGGTTTAGGGTGGTGAGTGTAACGGATGTATGCCAGTAAAAAAAGTAATCTAGATGTCTTTAATGTAACTTTTGACCTATTTAATGCATTCTTGATGAATAATACAACATTGTAAAAAATAAAAGGTTGGGCAAACTTAAAATTAAGGCAACCACCTTCAGCAGATTTTTGAGTTTTCTCAACTTCTTGTTTTAAGTTTCTACAACAAAAAGTTGAGAAATATCTTCAAAAATAAGGTGTGTGAGTGTGCGTGTGTGTGTTGTGTGTGTGTGTGTGGTGTTGTGTGTTGTGTGTGTGTGTGTGTGTGTGTGTGTGTTGTGTGTGTGTGTGTGTGTGTGTGTGTGTGTGTGGTGTGTGGGTGTGCTGTGTGCGTGTGGTGTGTGTGTGCGTGTGCGTGTGCGTGCGTTGCGTGCGTGCGTCGTGTGGTGTGTGTGTGTGTGAGAGTGAGTGAGTGAGAAAGAGAGATGTTTCATGTGTCAGTTTGAGAATCAGCACATGTTACACCTGCAGAAGAGCACTAATAAAGCTCGGTCTGTTTATTTTATTGTTTAAAATCATTAAAGACTACTCACACTAACTACAATTTGTTCCAGCTTCTCCCGTCTGGAAGGTGATTCCAATCCATCCGGGTACGCATAAATAGACTCAAAAACAGTTTTTATCCAACGGCAATAATTTTGATGAACTCTAGTATCTCTCTGCCTGATCGTGTAAAATCATTTATGACTGCAATGTGTGTCCACTGTTTTATTTGTATCATTATTGTAGCGCTATGAACTATCACATTTTTTGTATATGTTTTGTTAACTATTTATACTGTTTTTATTTTTATTTTAAACGCACCTCGGGGTTGTCACAAGAGAAATTTCGTTGTGTTCCACAATGACAATAAAGTACTTGAACTTGAACTTGGTAACCCATCTAAACCCCTTAGTGACTGACTACAACAAAATGCACAAAACACAACAACACCCTGGCAACAATCCACAGCACTACAGCAACTGCATAGCAACACCCCAACAACCAGTCAGAATACACTAGATGCTGTTCTATATAGTAACATGCGGGGACAAAATAAAACCATAGCAACAATACCCTTGCTACTGCATAGCAATATGCTAAAAATACATGCTAAGAAAATCACAAATCCCTAGCAACTGCATAAAAACATGCTTAAAAACACCTTAGAAATAACATAGCAACACCCTGGAAACAATCCACAGCACCATAGCAGCTGCATAGTGACACTCTAGTAACCAATTTAAACACCTTAGAGACTACATAACAAAATGCAAAAAAAAAATATTGAAAGCCCTAGCAACTGAATAAATACATGACTAAAAACACCTTAGAAACAACATAGCAACGCCCTGGAAACAATTCACAGCACCATAGGAACTACATAGCGACACTCTGGTATACCAATCAATTCTGCCTAGAGATTACATAACAAAATAGAGAAAACCCTAGCAACTGCATAAATAAATGGTTAAAACACCTTGGAAACAACATAGCAACACCCTGGCAACAATCCACAGCACTAGAGCAACTGCATAGCAACACCCAGACAACCAGTGAGAATACACTATATACTGTTCTACATAGTAACATGTCTAAATAATGTTGAAAAACATAGCAACAGTATTAAAAAATGACAAAAACTTCCCTAGCAACCACATAGCAACACCCTGGCAACCAGTCACAACACCCTAACGTTTCAGTAGAGACAAGCAGCACTCACATCAATTATTTTCCACATGTACTGCATCCTACATGAAATAAGGTTGAGGAAACAAGGAATTCTGGTCTTTTCTGGTCTAATTTTCTCTGCAGGGCTGAGTGATGTCAGTATGACCTTAGCGACCAGCTGCTGTTTACTAGACTCAATCCCATACTGCATACTTACTGCAATATGAAACCTCAAAGAAAATGACTTATATCCAAGCAGTAAGGGAGGGACACCAGCACCACACACACACACACACACACACACACACACACACACACACACTCACTCACTCACCTCACACGCACGCACGCACTCACGCACTCACGCACTCTCACGCACGCACGCACGCACTCTCACGCTCTCACGCACGCACGCACAACACACACACACACACACACACACACACACACAGACAGACACAGAACACACGACACAGACACACGCACACACGCACACACACACACACACACACACAACACACACACACACACACACACACACACACACACACACACAACACACACAGAGAGAGTCAGCTGGAAGTTGGTGGAGCCGTAAAACCACAGAGTCAGGGGTCATCGTACAATGAGAGACATTGATTTCTCATTTTAGATTTAGCCTGGTTTTACGGATTACCCAGAAGGCCTGCAAATCCAGAAGAGTCTGAAAGAGTTTCTCTTTTAAATCCACAGAAGAAGTACTTCCACTTAAACAACCTTCCAGCTGAAAAGAGCCGTTTTGAACAGTTTTGAATTTACATGCAAAAGCTGGTCTTTCTACTCGGTCCAACACCATGCTGTTTCCCAGCTAAATGTAATGATACTGTCTCTGGTTAAATGAACTGATAAAATGTACACCTCAATGTAATGGATAAAAGTGTCTGCCAAAGGCTTAAATGCAAATTAAATTGTCTAATAATATATTCCATTAAAATATGAGATCTTCAAGAGGAAAAAAAAGTACTTACTCAGTATTTTTGTCTTGTTTAATGTACAATTAAAAAAAAACTTTTGACAAAAAAATTGTAACAACAAAATATCTGCCAATGCGGTCTGAAAAATAAACTTGGAAAGTGGGTTTTGTTTTTCTCACCCCACTTTCATATACAGGTGCATCTCAATAAATTAGGATTTCATGGAAAAGTTCATTTATTTTTTGTTTTTGTTAAATATGAGCCAAAACCATCACAATTAAAAGAACCAAAGACTTAAACTACTTCAGTCTGTGTGCATTGAATTTATTTAATACACGAGTTTCACAATTTGAGTTGAATTACTGAAATAAATGAACTTTTCCACGACATTCTAATTTATTGAGATGCACCTGTATTGTTTACTAGTTTTAAGTATAAAGTCACTTAATTTTAATCTATTTTTAGAAAAATGTATAATCATGTGTGATTTTGTTTCTCAATTCCCAAGCATCTTGATTTAAGAATGTTTAGATAATTTACAGAAAAATAAGACTAAAATACTATTTTGTGTAATATTGTGGTTTCAATATTACATGAGGAAAACATGCATTTTGCAACACTTTTTAGTGAAGTTATTGCCATAGAAATGTTCAAGTTCAGTTGTGTCAATTTTCAGTTGTGCTGTAATGAACAAAAACATGCACCAAAATAACACACAGCTCGGTTTTCCATGGAGCATCCCATGTGTCCTAATTTAACCCTGAACCGGTCTACTTTAGGTCATTTGTTCTCTCATGAGGGAAAACAGTGGCCTGCGGCAATGGCATCATGCGAACAGAGAGCCCTGGGGATGCACAGATCTGTTTGTGTGTGTGTGTGTGTGTGTGTGTGTGTGTGTGTGTGTGTGTGTGTGTGTGTGTGTGTGTGTGTGTGTGTGTGTGTGTGTGTGTGTGTGTGTGTGTGTGTGTGTGTGTGTGTGTGTGTGTGTGTGTGAGTGTGTGTGTGTGTGTGTGTGTGTGTGTGTGTGTGTGTGTGTTGTGTGTGTGTGTGTGTGTGTGTGTGTGTGTGTGTGTGTGTGTGTGTGTGTGTGTGTGTGTGCGAGAGAGTCTTCAGAGAGTATGTGCTGAGAGTAGGAACTGCACAGATTTTCCAAACAGTCCAAAAACCCTCCAGCTGTCTTTGTTCATCTTGTTAACTTCAAATGCAACATACCGCAAACACACACATGCATTCATGCACTATCACACGAGTGTGTCTCTCAAACGATCCGTTCAGTCTCTCCTCTGATGCACTTTTGCTGAACGTTTCACCTTGAAAGGTGTGCTTTTGATGTGTGGGAACTGCAGCAAGTGGTTATATAGCAGTCTACACATTTACTGTCCTCTTGGGAAGTTCACATTTACAAGTTGGGATGTCATAATTATGACATCAGATGCGAGTCACTTTAATCAGAACAAGATGGCAATGTAACATTTCTACAAAAAATTCCCTTTTTTTGTTGACTACTTCTACAATAAAAATGCACACTAGGTGTGTTTTTGCTTTTTTATGCATTTATTCTATATCTGATAGTGCTGTAAATTTAATCATTATATATTTTATCGTAACTGCATTGTCCTAAGATATTTGGTATATGTAATTTTAGCTAGTTTTATTGTAAATAAAAAATGCATTCATTTGGTTGGCGTCTCAGTTAGAAAAAATGACGGATGCAATAGATGCAGCATTGTTGAAATCAACACTAATTATTATTATTTTCAGTAACAATAAAGCTAGCTAAGTTGCATGCATAAAAGACATGCACAATTATTACAATAAAATATACATAAATTTGAACAATAAACGACAAACCTTCAAAGACACACCTGCTGTGAGCTAAGAGGTTAATCGATTGTCCACGCTTTTGTTGAACTCATCTGTTCACATTAATTCAACTTTTTAAAGTTGACGAGCACTAATGCATTATATTGGCGATTGCTTCATTATTTAGAAGGCGGAGCTTATTCTGTGTGTTGCACTTTCTCCCATCCATAGTAAAATGAGCACACTGTCTTAGTATATCGTAAGACTTTGCTTGAATGCACCTGACATGATAATTACGAACTTCACAAGAAGGCTTGAATGCACTGAATTTGTGGTGGCTTTCATGTGCATTCAACTCATGATTCCGATTCACATTCAATTCAAATCCACTTTACGTAAGTAAACAACATGTCTCTGTGACTCACCTGTGTCTTGTCTGAACTGATGCATGGACTGCAGGTCTATGACGTAGGGTGCAAGCTGCGGATCCACCTGCCCCAGTATGACGGTCCCTCGTGCGTCTCCCTTCAGGACGTTTTCGATGTGATGACAAACGGCGGCGCTGTATGGCCTCCAGCGGCCATGTTCATTCATCCATTCCCAAACCACCACCCTAGCCATGCTCTGAGACGAGTATCCGCCTCCCAGCGAAACCAGAACCCCAGAGCCGGGTCGAGCCATTTGATTCAACTCCACACCAACAACAAACAGAATGGATTTCGTCCCAATACACGCAGGGGAAAAACGTTCCAAGAGAATGTTCCTATTGAAAGCACATTGTGAAGATTCAAAACTCAAAAATGCACGTCCTGCAGCAAAACGAATTAGACGCTGCTCTGTTCACATGAGGGATTCTCCGCTGTAATTGAGTTTGCCCACATAAACTAGATTAGTCTCTAGTATTCCAGCTCTGGAAGTAATCATGTTCTCCGAAGTAACTCCTCCTCAGCAGAATAATCCAAAATAGATGATCTGAGACAGAGTCCAGTCACTGCTAGTGATAATCCTGCAGTCCTGAAGTCCAGTTTTCTGGTCTAGATCCAGTTGAAGGAGAACACGCTGCTCTTGGAAAGGACTGCCAGTTTTTGCATCCACATGGTCTGCAGTACTATTGCGTATGTAATGAAACAGACAGAAAAATACAGTGAAAATCAGCCCAAAATATATAATCAAACTTCATTTATTTGTAGGTCCCACTATATAGTTGTAGAATTATCATATCAACGGCTGCTGTGCTGTTTCATCAGTGGTGTCATACCTACAGTAGATAAATCTAATGCATATCTAAATAATACATATTTTTTTGCCATTATGTTGCAGTATCACCACTTGCATTGAAATCTGTGATTGCTTTCATGCGAAAATAAATTAATAGCTTTATTTTTTATTAAATCTAATTTATAATATTTAAAAAAAAGTATTATTTTTTAAATTGGAAAATTATGCATTATGAAGCATTTGCATGCATGCCCAGGGCCGTCCCTCGGTCCATTTGCGATAGCGTTCCGGGGGGTTGGTGGGGGTGTTGGGGGGGTTCCCTCGACCGCACCAGTTGCACCTCCCAAAGGACAGCCCTGTGCATGTCAATATTTTTTTTATATAATTTTAAATGCATTTATATAATAATTATAAGATCAAATATTATTTCAAGTAGTTTTTTTAAAAAACACAATAGTTTTACAGGAATTGTTTTCATCGCAGTTTGACTTTTGCCATCAGTAGGTAATATTATGAACTGCATCTACTGATGCCACAAGCAAAACCTGTAGCGAATCATGTCAGACATATGCATGTGAACATGATATACTGAAAACACACATATGCATACAGAAAGAGAGAGAGATCCCTCTCCTCCTGGTACCCATGAGCCCTTTAACAAACCCTAAGGAAAGATCCAGTATCAGTGATCAATAACTGCAGACCTCTGATGATTTACATGACAAACTCATCATAAATCCAAAACAAGCTCGTGTTCTTCTCAGCGCAACCCAATCCCGAAAGAATCGCATGTGGCCTCAAATCTGCTCTATTATAAGCCAGTTCTAGCCAAACATCTGTCTGAGGTCCGTTTAAAGAAGAGCCGGGTCTGCTCATATATCCGCTCTCGCTTCATCTTCATCTTCATTTACGAACAAACGATCTCGTTCTTCTCCATATGTGCTCCAGCTCCGCGTCTCCTCCGGATTTGATCGGATCCGTTCATCAGAATCTCATCAGTGCATCACATCGAATCAAACAGGACGATTTTCTCCACTAAAGCGTTTCGCAAAGCAAAAATCGATTACTAATATGAAATAGGGGAATATGCGCGCTTACGGATCTCTAGGAATAAACGGGACGCACATGAGCCATGATGAATTCATTTATCCAGGCTCATTCTGAATACGACATCTCACATGGAAACGACTTCGTGTTATTTCGCATCAGGTAGCGCGTGTTTTACCTCCGCACAGACGCAGAAATGAGGAAAAATGAATCAGTCACCTGTGATGTGAAGATGAACAGGAGGTCTGGTCCAGAATAACGAAAGACTGAATAAGCGAAGTGTTTCTAGATCACATTCCCGACGCTAAACGAGCAGAAGAGAGTCGGAATTCACCGTGTTCTGCTGTCTATGAGCTCTATTGGCTGTTGCTCATGTTGTGCGCATCCTCCGCCGCCTGACTGTTGCGCGCGCGCGCGTGTGTGTGTGTGAGTGCGTGTGTGTGTGTGTGTGTATGTGCGGATCTATTTACCTCAGCCTGGAAAGAAGCAGCAGTTTCAGCATGAGAAAGTCAGATTTTCCTTCCAGATGACCTCGTGTGTGACTTCCACCACTCAGAAATCCATAAAGAGAAGCGTATCATGCGTATATAGAAATATAGCATATGTATAATAATGTGTAATAAATTACAAAACATCACATCATTATAAAACATTATAAAAACAAAAACAATAAACACGTTTAGAAATATTACAATAAGATTTAATTTAACATTAGTTAACTATATTAGTAAACATTAATTAATAAATACTGCATCGATTGCACTAAATGTTGATTTCAACATTTATGAATGCATTTTTTTTTTTTTTACTAAAATTAATAAATGCTGTAAAAATGATTCAAATAAAACCTTGTTTTAGTGTTATTTTAATAAGAATTATTTTATTTTTAAGCAATATGACACTAGAAAGAGAGCATAATCGATGTATTCAGAACAACATCATGCTTGTTAGTGTGATATTGCATTATATTAGAAGTTGTTAATGGTCAATGGTTAAGAAGATAGCTTACTTTTCTGTCATAAATGGCTGGTTAGTTTCAATATTTCTTCTACACCAACCAATGAAATGAGAAAGTCCCGAGCTTTAGGTCTGAAAGCTGGTCTGGAACAGTGCATGTTGACTGGTTTTCCATTTTCCTCTCCCTGTAAGAAAACTGACGTAATCAGTCATCGTCACACTTCTGATCACTTAAGCACAGCTAGTGATGATACAACAGAGACACCCAGTTTTATACTGTACCCTCCTCTTCCAAGGTCCTTCACGGTTTGTTTAAAGACATTAATGGGCAGGATCTCAACAGAGTGATATATGTGACCCTGGACCACAAAACCAGTCTTAAGTGTCATTATTTTAAATTGAGATTTATACATAATCTGAAAGCTGAATAAATGCCCCATTGAGATGGTTTTGTTAGGATTGGCAAGGATATTTGGCCGAGATACAACTATTTTAAAATCTGGTGTCTGAGGATGCAAAAACATCTATAGAGAAAATCGCCTTTAAAGTCGTGGCCTAATGGTTAGAGAGTCGGTCTTGTAATCCAAAGGTTGTGAGTTCGAGTCTCGGGCCGGTAGGAATTATAGGTGGGGGAGTGAATGTACACCGCTCTCTACACCCTCAATACCACGACTGAGGTGACCTTGAGCAAGGAACCTAGGAGCCTAAGGCCTAAGCAAGCAAGGCACCGAACCCCCAACTGCTCCCCGGCTGCCCACTGCTCCGGGTGTGTGTTCACGTGTGTGGTTCACGGTGTGTGTGTGTGTGTGTGTGTGTGTGTGTGTGTGTGTGTGTGTGTGTGTGTGTGTGTGTGTGTGTGTGTGTGTGTGTGTTTGTGTGTGCACTTTGGATGGGTCAAATGTGAATGCAGAGCACAAAATCCGAGTATGGGTCACCATACTTAGCTGTATGTCACGTCACTTTCACATACATTTGTGTTATTTTTTGATGAAGATAAATCAATCAATCCAGAGATTAATTTAAAAAATGCTCTCTTTTTTTCTTGATGTGTAAAGAGCATCTACAACATATAAAATGTAACATTACTACAACTTCAAGCATTGTTGAACCAGGACTTCAATGAAGATGCTCACTGGTCACTCCAACAACTGGACTTGTTATCTAGTCATCAAATTTATTTGTATAGCACTTTTACAATACTTCACAGCAGCTGTACAGAAAGTCATACTGTAATGTCTAACTCCTTTGTGCTTCAACATAAAGCAGGTTTTATGGCTGGGTGATGTGATGATACTGTATAATACAATGATATCCAATGATCCATCCAATTCCTCCATTCAGATATAACTCACACACACATCAGAGAGCATTGCGTGAACTTTATAGTTGTGTTCTTAAACTGAATCAGTTCACTGACTACTTAATCAAAGATCATAATTTCCACTCCGAGTGATTTCAATGGACACTGACATTAACAATCTAACTGTGTGCCGTACACTCAGAGCACTCAGAGATCAAATAAATAAAATGCATGTTGAATTGAATAATTGTTAAATAAAAGGTTAATTGTATTAAATGCCATCAGATATGCATCACTGATATACTGTGAGCTAGACAACACTAAAAATACAATATAATTTCAGCCATCACCAATAGTTTTGATTTGACTGGTTTCATCCACTAGCAGAAATGTGTGTGTGTGTGTGTGTGTGTGTGTGTGTGTGTGTGTGTGTGTGTGTGTGTGTGTGTGTGTGTGTGTGTGTGTGTGTGTGTGTGTGTGTGTGTGTGTGTGTGTGTGTGTGTGTGTGTGTGTGTGTGTGTGTGAATACAGAATAAACAGTCACAGCGTCCTCTAGTGTCTGAGAATATTTACTGTACTTCTAAAACACACAGGTGCTTTAATGTGCCTGATGACACATGACAAATCAAATAAACAGATCTGTGTCTGTGTGAACAACATTTGAACTCTGTGAAGTTCAGTTTTAAAGAAGCATTTACAGTTTTTTACGATTGCTCATAGGCACGATTAAAAAAAACAAGGCTCGTTTTGTCAAAACACTACACACACAAGTAGCAGAACATCTCAGATATTTTGCTAAATGAAACACTTCATTCAAAACTTTATTGTAACTTATTCAATTATTGTAACTTTTTTACAATAATTGAACAAAACCCAGTTTCAGTACAGTATGATACACATAGTTCATACAGTCAGATTCTGTTTGAATCATTTACACACTGCTGTGCTCAATCTTAAACACGCGTAACAATTCTATCTTTCTAATAATACAGTCTGGGCTTGATTTTTTAGTTTTAGTTTTTTGAGATATTGTTAAAGAACATGAATTGACCAAACACAATACACGAGACAAGTGTTGCACACTGATGAAAGTATTTATTTCTCACCATATTGTAAAATCCTTCAGTACATCATTGCAATTAGGCTGAAAATCAGAACATATTCTAAATACAATATAGTACATAAACTAAAAAAACACCTTAGCATCATCTCTTCATGTAGCTGGATATGGCCACTTCGTCCACATCACAGGCAATGTCCTCTCTCGCAAAACAGCGAGGGAAGAATCTTCTCGAATGGTGACTTCATCCTTACAGAGACTCTGCATCTATTATGTCCCAGGCCTCCTCCGTAGCTTCAATGAGGGGTATAACATCGGGTCGGAGGTCATACACCTTCACTGCCAGGCGGAAATGAATGGAGAGTGCTGTGGGAGGTACTGGAATAATTGAAACAGAAAGTCTGCCCAATACTTAGTCTGTCTAAAAATGTGAGTATGCGGTCGGTGTTGTAAGGAGCTATTTTGGCACGAGGACCCCATTCTGTGTGATTTCAGCATATATTGTGACATATACTGTATTACCACCACGCTGACTGACCCGGACATTCAAAATAGCTTTGTGGCCAAAGAAGTTTCTTCTTATTCCTCTTCCTCTTCCTGCACCACTGCCTTTCATTATTATTAAAGACAAAAATTCACCTGTTTCCTTTTTATAGTGCTTACACCTGATTGTTGAGTTCTCAGCTAAGCACCTAGAGGTCTGCATTCCCGCGGCTGTCCACAGAGTTCTTGCGACGCGGGTTAAATTCCGAATACAGCGTGGTAGCGTCGGTAACTCTGGTGCAATTTGAACGGGAGCAGGCGGTCTAACAGTACCCCGTTCCCATAACAGCATATCTGCATTTATTCTTTTCAAGCACCAGTACAGCCTGACTGTTATGCACGTGCTGCATGCATGAACCAGTGCTTCACTTTATTTGCGGGGTCTGTGTGCAGCATGTGCACGAGGATGCTCAGAGCAGGCTAGTCCACCAGTGGGGAATATACGGCCCTCAGACAGAACAGGCAGGTTGTGAGGAGTGACAGAGCAGAATAAGATGGAGCAAAGTGTGGATGCGCTGTCTTGAAGGACGTTCAACTCGGTTTTGTTTATATTTGCCTTAGCCTATAATTTTAAATGACAGATGCTGAACTTATTTATTTATTTATTTTTCTCTCATACACTTTTTCTAGGCTACTGTTTACAGCAAGATGTTAAACGAATTTAGTATATTGACAAAACGAATAAAATTATAATAGGCCATTTTTGTACAACTTTGGTTTTTTCTCTCTCTGCGACACTTGTTCCTATTGTGTTGTAAACGTTAAACGAACATTTAAATGTGTGATTCTGGAAACAAGATCTAAATTTAGCAGGAACAGTCGACTCAGGAACAAATGATTCAAAGCGGACAGCGGGTGAACAAAGAGTGAATATCGCGGGAGCGGGTATTGTCTCTATGAATCTCCTCCACTCCACCTGTAGCTGGTGTGTGGTGAGCGCATACACTTGATTGTCTCTATGAATCTCTCCTCTCCATGTAGCTGGTGTGTGGTGAGCGCATACACTTGATTGTCTCTATCTCTCTCTCTCCTCTCCACCTGTAGCTGGTGTGTGGTGAGCGCATACACTTGATTGTCTCTATGTCTCTCTCCTCTCCACTGTAGCTGGTGTGTGGTGAGCGCATAACACTTGATTGTCTATGACCTCTCTCTCCTCTCCACCTGTAGCTGATGTGTGGTGAGAGCATACACTTGATTGTCTCTTTGACTCTTCTCCTCTCCACCTGTTGCTGGTGAGTGGTGAGCGCATACACTTGATTGTCTCTATGACTCTCTCTCCTCTCCACCTGTAGCTGGTGTGTGGTGAGAGCATACACTTGATTGTTCTATGTCTCTCTCTCCTCTCACCTGTAGCTGGTGTGTGGTGAGCGCATACACTGATTGGCTCTATGACTCTCTTCCTCTCCACCTGTAGCTGGTGTGTGGTGAGCGCATACACTTGATTGTCTCTTGATCTCTCTCTCCTCTCCACCTGTAGCTGGTGTGTGGTGAGCGCATACACTTGATTGGGTCTATGACTCTTTCTCTCTCCTCTCCACCTGTAGCTGGTGTGTGGTGAAGCATACACTTGATTGTCTCTATGACTCTCTCTTTTCTCCACCTGTAGCTGGTGTGTGGTGAGCGCTTACACTTGATTGTCTCTATGAATCTCTCTCCTCTCCACCTGTAGCTGGTGTGTGTGGTGAGCGCATACACTTGATTGTCTCTATGACTCTCTCTCCTCTCCACCTGTAGCTGGTGTGTGGTGAGAGCATACACTTGATTGGCTCTATGACTCTCTCTCCTCTCCACCTGTAGCTGGTGTGTGGTGAGCGCATACACTTGATTGGGTCTATGACTCTCTTCCTCTCCACTGTAGCTGGTGTGTGGTGAACGCATACACTTGATTGGCTCTATGACTCTCTCTCCTCTCCACCTGTAGCTGGTGTGTGGTGAGCGCATACACTTGATTGGCTCTATGTCTCTCTCTCCTCTCCACCTGTAGCTGGTGTGTGGTGAGTGCATACACTTGATTGGCTCTATGACTCTCTCTCCTCTCCACCTGTAGCTGGTGTGTGGTGAGCGCATACACTTGATTGTCTCTATGTCTCTCTCTCCTCTCCACCTGTAGCTGGTGTGTGGTGAGAGCATACACTTGATTGGCTCTATGACCCTCTCTCTCCACCTGTAGCTGGTGTGTGGTGAGCGCATACACTTGATTGGCTCTATGACTCTCTCTCCTCTCCACCTGTAGCTGGTGTGTGGTGAGCGCATACACTTGATTGGCTCTATGACTCTTCTCCTCCCCTCACTGTAGCTGGTGTGTGGTGAGAGCATACACTTGATTGCTCTATGACTCTCTCTCCTCTCCACTGTAGCTGTGTGTGTGGTGTGTGAGCACATACACTTGATTGGGTCTATGACTCTCTCTCTCTCCACCTGTAGCTGGTGTGTGTGTGAGCGCATACACTTGATTGTCTCTATGACTCTCTCTCCTCTCCACCTGTAGCTGGTGTGTGGTGAGCGCATACACTTGATTGGCTCTATGACTCTCTCTCCTCTCCACCTGTAGCTGGTGTGTGGTGAGCGCATACACTTGATTGGCTCTATGACTCTCTCTCCTCTCCACCTGTAGCTGGTGTGTGGTGAGCGCATACACTTGATTGGCTCTATGACTCTCTCTCCTCTCCACCTGTAGCTGGTGTGTGGTGAGCACATACACTTGATTGGCTCTATGACTCTCTCTCCTCTCCACCTGTAGCTGGTGTGTGGTGAGAGCATACACTTGATTTCTCAACATCTACTCTCTCCACTGTAGCTGGTGTGTGGTGAGAGCATACACTTGATTGGCTCTCTATGACTCTGTCTCCTCTCCACCTATAGCTGGTGTGTGTGGTGAGTGCATCCACTTGATTGGCTCTATGATCTCTCTCCTCTCCACCTGTAGCTGGGTGTGTAGTGAGAGCATACACTTGATTGGCCTCTATGTCTACTCTCTCTCCTCTCCACCTGTAGCTGGTGTGTGATGAGAGCTACTTGATTGTCTCTATGACTCTCTCTCTCTCCACCTGTAGCTGGTGTGTGGTGAGAGCATACACTTGATTGGCTCTATCTCTCTCTCTCCTCTCCATCTGTAGCTGGTGTGTGGTGAGCGCATACACTTGATTGGCTCTATGTCTCTCTCTCTCCTCTCACCTGAAGCTGGTGTGTGGTGAGCGCATACACTTGATTGGCTCTATGTCTCTCTCTCCTCTCCACCTGTAGCTGGTGTGTGGTGGAGCACATACACTTGATTGGCTCTATGACTCTCTCTCTCTCCCCCTGTAGTGGTGTGTGGTGAGAGCATACACTTGATTGTCTCTATGTCTCTCTCTCCTCTCCACCTGTAGCTGGTGAGGCATACACTTGATTGGCTCTATGACTCTCTCCTCTCCACCTGTAGCTGGTGTGTGGTGGAGCGCATACCCTTGATTGGCTCTAGGACTCTCTCTCTCTCTCCACCTGTAGCTTGTGTGTGGTGAGCGCATATACACTTGATTGGCCTCTATGACTCTCTCTCTCCTCTCCACCTGTAGCTGGTGTGTGGTGAGCGCATACACTTGATTGGCTCTATGTCTCTCTCTCCTCTCCACCTGTAGCTGGTGTGTGGTGAGCGCATACACTTGATTGGCTCTCTGTCTTTCTCCTCTCACATGTAGCTGGTGTGTGTGTGCGTGCATACACTTGATTGGGTCTATCTCTCTCTCCTCTCCACCTGTTGGTGTGTTAGAGATTATAGTCTCATAA
>JAPDDN010000131.1:0-114527 GCA_027422405.1 Ptychobarbus kaznakovi
CAGTGCTGCAGGGGAGTTTTGTGAGGGGATGTTCGGTGTGTGTGCGTGTTGATTGGGGGCTGTGAGGGGGGCGTCTTGCTCGGGGCCTGGGGGGATAAGATAGAGGGTGGCTGAGGTGCATTAAGGGGCCCTGTTCCTCTTCTGAAGATTAATGAGACCCTAAAACTCAGGGCCCCACCTTTGATATTAGAAGAATGACATACAGTAGAAAAGCAAAGACAATGGAGTGACTGCTGAATAACAGCGGGATGGGATTGCGTGGGTGAGAGGAAATTATGACAAGATGAGCAGAGAAAGAGAGGGAGCATAATAAGTTATAGGAATGCAGAAAACCGTCTTGTAATATTCTGCGCCAACACAAGTTTAAAAATGGACAATATGAAGTTTATATACCGATAAACGATAAACACCACTTTTTAAAAAAAATGTGTGCATTATTCACCATATATAGCCCGATCTGAACCCTAAACACTTTTTTTTTTACGCCGGTATTGTCCACTTTCAAGGCATCGCGAGTTCATGTTTTACTGCAGAAGCCGAAAAGCGCCCTTGTTGTTTTTGAACAGAGGCGATAAATCCGGCGATAGTGAATCAGCGCGCTGTATTCAGGTCAGGTGACAAGGCTACTTTCACTTTGAAAAGACGTGCTAGCTGAGAGGAGTTTCGTCAAAGCTGACTAAAAGTGATCAAGGATGGATAATTTAGATGAACTTGATGAACCGGTGATATCATCTTCAGGGCGTAAAAGGAAAATAAAAGCTGAAACATTTTCACGGAACCTTGCAAAAGCAGCGCGTTACAATGGTGAGGGAAAATCTCTGTGTATTGTGTGTAATCACGTACGGTCATGAAAAACCTAGAACAGCTATGAAATTTTAAATAGGCATTTTCCAGGCCTGGAAAGTTTTGTAAAAGCCATGGAATTTTTTTCACAAATCTCTGTATAATATTTATATTTAATCAGGTCCTGAATTTGTGTATATCGCATAGTTTTACTCATTCCCGCAGCTTTCGAGTTTATAATGAGGGAAATTCCTGCAAACATTTATTGAATATAGCATGTAGGTTAGATGAGTAAATAAATCCACACAAAATATCAGATTAAATCAGTCATTTGAAAACAGCGTGAGTGACACGGCTGTACCGCGTCTTCTCTCTTTCACTCTCTCAAAGCGGCTTCACATCGGCGCATCTCGTCTGCACTACAAGAGCCGCTGCACGCTGATCCAAGACCTTGCGCTCGCATCTCGGGACAGTTGACAGAAAGAAAACAGATAGCAGAAGTTCCGTTCACATGTTGCGTCTTTTGCGTGCTTGTTCATTATTTCAAATGTAGATGTGCGGCAAGCGCACTCATGATAGAAGATTTTTCATGAAATATATGCATTCTGTAAATAAGGTCAGCATGAACATCTTTCATTGGCCAACGGCCTGTTGCAGATGTTCAGCCAGGCAGATAAGTTGAGAACCGTTTCACAGGGGATGCCAGGTGTTCAAAAAATAAATAAAGGATATTCGGATCTCAAAATTGAAAATCGAATGCCAACCCACCGAACGAATATTCAAATAATCGAATATTCTGGTCCAGCCCTAGAATCCTCATGTTCTGCGTGTTCATTTGATTACCAGAAAATACACAACACAGAATTTGTGAAAAAATATTATTCAGTATAATAATTATTTATTCAGTTTAGATGTTTACATTTGGAAAAGCTGTGGTTCCTGCACAAACCTGCCCCTGTTGGATTGGCAGTAGCTTGTTGCCCTAATTCAAGTTAGTTAATTCACCACAGTAAAGTTATCATTGCTAAAAATGTGTTTGTATATATATATTCTGTTTATGTATATACTGTATTCTTCCTATAGACAGTACCAGTCAAAAGTTTGGACACACGAATGGGAAGTGTGTCCAAACTTTTGACTGGTACTGTACTAAAAAATGCACTTAAAGAATATTGTCCGATATATCGATATCTGCCTTTTTTTTTTTTTTTTACTCCTAATATCGGCATCGGACCAAAAAAAACCATATCGGTCGGGCTCTAGTTATCATAATCATCATTATAATTAAAAATAAAAACAAAACCGTTCTCATGACAAGTCAAGTTATTTAGCCTAACAATTTTTTTTATTTGTATGTGTATTCACTATTTTCGAATATGACTAATCAGATCTTACAGTCAGAAACTATTTTTTATTAGTAAAGAATATTTTTTCATTAGGGATGTGCAACATATTGGTACTTTATCAGTTATTGGTTAATATCATGATTATTATACTGAGCTAAAACTGAACCTTTAAACTATATTTATATTAAAAAATAATTTCAGCTAGTTGCCAGGGTGACATTACAACTTGTATTAAATAACTAAAACTGAAATAAACATTAATGAAAACTATATAGATATGTTAAAGACAAAAACACACAAAATGAAAATACAAAAATTAAATCTGATTTAAAATATTAATTAAAACTATAATAGTTGATATCATATTAATTGGATAATATCAGCTGATTCAGAAAGTGTTCTATTTTTATTTAATCATATTGGTCCATATTTGATATATTGTATAAATATTGCAATACAGCACAAATCCAAAAATTAATATTATAATTTGTAATACTGTATTTATAATGTAGAATTTATTTCTATTTCATTTGTTTTTTTGTTCATAACATGACAATGATCAGTTTATTGGTATTGATTTTTTATATTTTAACTTGTTTAATATTAAATAATTGAATTAATTGTGTATTTTTAATTACTTTTTTTAATAATGACATTTAATGGCAAAAAAGTACCTGTTACTGTACCAAATATATAAAAATGGCCATGAGATTTCAAAAGAAGCATATAATAGTTTCATAAACGCATCTGTCGAACACGCTTCCAAAGTCATCGCATGACCCTTTGTTGAATTATATAACTGGCTCATTTTAATGTTTGTAGCTTCTCAGTGGTAACAAAGAAGAGTTTTGAGTTAGGACTAAGAGCATTTGTCGTCCAGTTGAATTTATCGTTGACATAGCGAACAGCTGCGATAGAAGTGCTGCTGGGTTTGCTATAGTCATCAGGTACGAGCACAGTCTCTATTGTGTGACTTCATAATAAGGGTGGCATGTCCTGTTTGGAGCGTTTGTCTTGTCACTCCTGAGGCTTGTTACTCTCCTCAAGCATGTTTATGACATCCTGGGCTTGATGTGGGCTGCTCTTTTCCCACCCGAGCGCCTCCGTCCTTTTATGACCACCGACTACAGATTTATCTGGAGAGTCAGGAAGATCCCAAAAAACTCTTTCCTGATCGCTTTCTCTTTGCGTCAATGTTCACTGTCCCCCAGAGGAACGCAGTCTTGCACTGAGCCCTCGATCCATCTGTTTTTATGGCTCAGCGGTAAAGAGACGTGACCCTCCTAAACCAGTAAACATGTTGAAGTCTTAATCAAATGCACTAAATCAAGCATGACAGCAAATTCCTTGTGCAGTGTTAAATCCAGCTGAATTACGACCCAGTGGCTTGTTGGATAGGCAAGCTATATTTAATATAATATATATTTATTTATTTTCACAAAAATGAGTCAATGTGAAATTAGTTCACTTTGAGTCAGGGCTGCATGTAGCCTATAGTGTTTTTAGAGTTGCGGAGCGATAGATGGTTGTCGGAGGAAACATGAATATTTCATACAAGAATGGAAAGTGCTTATTGCCAAAGAAAATGACCCTCGGACTCCATTTATTATGATTTGGTTGTTGTCAAGGATGCTGTGGATGAACATATTATATATAGTAAATATGTACGTACTTTATATGATGCATATAAAATTATACATTATGTAAATATACATTCACTCATAAGCATAGGCTAGGTGTGTGTATATAAAACTACTGTGTGTATATAATATAAAATCCCCCCAAAAATCAGTCTTTTCTTTACAATTAAGCACAATGCAGGGTTATTATAGTCAACTAAAACTGTAAAGCATTTGTTATTTTCGTAAATAAAATGTTAACTGAAATAAAATTATTGTTATTTTATTTCAGTTATTTGCAAAAAAACATTCTCATTTTCATTTAATTTGATATACTGAAATAGCTAAACCTAAAACTGAGATGAAAATAAATAAACCATAAAGGCCTTTAGAAAATACAAAATGACAAACACAACAAAATTACTAAAACTAGTAATTACAGAAAAACTACTGACGTTAAAAAGAAAATGGAAATGTATAAACTTATTCAAAATATAAACAAAACTATAACATTTTCTCGATACAAAAATAACATTTGCACAATTCAGTTTACTTTGAAAATTATGGCAATGCAAAAAAAATGATTAATTTGAGATAAAATATAAGCGATTTATATCTTTTTAAATGTAAATAAACATTTCAATATTTTTTTGTAAAATAAAATAAGTGTGTGGTGGTAGCATTTATTGTTTTAAATTAAGAAAAAAATATTAAATTGTGTCACAGTAAAATTTGCGTAATGAGAATAAAATGTAACCATTTGAATTTATATATATTGATGAATTAATTAGTTTTTATTTTTGTCATGATTCATAAAATCTGTCCGGACAGATCTGTGCTTAAATTTCATATGAATAATGTGCAGAAGACTTTGAATTGTACTCAACATTTTCTTTCTTTTTGCAAAATGCAGTTTCTTGTTTTTTTTCTTGTAACTGGTGTGAAATACGATCTGGCATTACTGAAACGTTTTTCAGGTTATCTAAACAAAAGATCTAGCCACACAGCATCATCCAGGATCTTTCGTCGGATGTTAGACCATGCACTTCCTGTATGCCCCCTCACTTCCCCTCTACAGCTGCATCACAGTAAGAATGGCAATCATTGTTTAGGTCAGAGAGTGGAATTTCCTTCACCAGCCCGGCGTCTCGGGCTGCCTTATTGGTTCATCGCTGAACGCTGGCTTCTTAATGTGGGCAGCTGTTTCCTCCTATATTTAGGGCAGTGGTCAGATTCACTGGCCTCATTTTTTTTCTTGTGAACAAATGGGGGAGGGTATGAAATTTAGATGGTGTGATAAAAAAGTAAATTAGTTAGAGATTGCTTCCACTTCCTGTCAGCAGACAGATTAGCTTTGACTATTAAATCAGAATCTACATGCAAAACAATGAGAGCATTGTATTAGTTTATAGTAGATAAACAACTAGTAAAGTGACTAAAGCAACAATGCTAGTAATGTTTCCGTCATCTTCTGGAATCGAGTGTGAAACTGTCCTGCTTTTGTTTCCATATGTTTTTGTTGTTATGAACATTTTAGTTGATAGGTTGAATTTGCTTCTGAATACACTCTTCATAGATATTTTCAGCTTTTATACGTTTGCATACCCTGCAACCTCATGCTTTTATTTCCTTAACCCCATCTGACGTGTCTCGTTGCCCGTTTCTTGAGACGTATGAAGGAAGACAACATGATATCAATTAGGAGTGCAATGCTTCAGCATTAAGCCGTAGCACAGCTCACATCAATCAATAATGAAGCCTCTTTAGCAGGAAAAGGCTTCCAATGACTTGTCCATTCTTGAGTTTGAGCTAAATTGGTTTTGCAGTTATGGAGCGTATCACCAGGTCGCTCTCTAGACACCGCTACTCTGCGCGATTTCCTGTGGACCTGTACCTGAATCTCCAGCTCGGTGACCTAGCGCTAACCTCTCGCTCGAATCTGAGCAGTGATTGTTTGATGAATGAGTAATGTCATTCCCAGCATTAAATAACTGCCTTTCAAAGGTAGCTCTTGCTCTGGACTCTCCGGGGGGTGCTAGGCCTTGTCTTGGAGGCCTGGGTTTCTAAATTACATGCTTTATGGCTGTTTGAGAACAGAACCTTCTGATCCTGATCATTCAAGAGCAAGCACACAAACAACCACGGAACAGACATTTTGTGTTCGTTTGGAACTAGCGACTATATTTCATATTTGTGACCATTGAGAGCACTGAACAAGTGTTTTCTGAACTTAAAATTATATATATATTAGAATAATGTTCATATTTAGAATTTGAATAAATGTATAGTCCCTTAACATAATAATAATTATTATTATTAAATAATAATAATTTTATATATGTATATGTTTCTTTACATTTATGTATTTCCAATTTAATTATATAGTAGATTTGTAGATATGTGCATGTGCACATATGTATGTGTGTGTTTATTTATATTTATATGTATGTGTGTATATATTTTTATTTATATATGTATGTATGTATACAAATTTTTCTTAAATATAGACATGTGTGTGCATTTAAATACACAGTACACATATATTATGTAAACAAACTTATTTTGGATATGATTAATTGTGATTAATCGTTTGACAGCACTTTTTATATATTATTATATATATATATATACACACACACACATATGACAAATTAGATATAATTTAAATAATTGTTTATATATATATATATACATAACAATGCTATATAATTATATACATTATGATGTTTATATATATATATATATATATAGTGTAGATATATATTTACATGTATAATTTGATATATAATTATTATATAGAGTATGCATAATTTGTTTAAAAAAAATTATATTAAGTGTGCATAGATAGATGGATGGATGTTTGTTTTTTAAGCCACAGAATTGGTGTTCCTCATTGATATTTATTTTGTGCACAGGTGTTCATCTATGTGCATGTGAATCTATGTTAATGAGAATGGAGTGGGTAATTAGGGCATAATCCTGACCTTAAATCACCAGGACTATTTAAACCCCCCTCTTCTCACAAAGCGCGCACACACACACACACACACATTAATTGGTTTTATTCTAGAATAGGCCCAGCGTGGTATGTGGGGGGAGGATTTGAGCATGGCATTATGAGGGGTCAAAGCCCCTCCCTTCCTGTTCCGTGCACACTTTTGTAACTGCGCTAACAGTGTGTGTGTGTGTGTGTGTGTGTGTGCGTGTGCGTGCGTGCAGTTTTAGTTGCCACAATCCCTCCAAATGAGCTTCATTGCACTGGCCTACCCACACCAGCTCATTGCTCACAGATTAAAAACTCAATCACTTCAATCCCTGTTTTTCTGGAAGGGGTGGGTGGCACAGAGGAATATACACTTTTAATGCTACAGCTCTGTTTCCTCAGCTGGTTTCATGCGATCCATCTCAAAATAGCTAAACTCCGCTGATCCTGTCTGTTCTGTCTCCTCCAGGTACTCCTGTGAATCGAATCCCCATCATGGCCAAGCAGGTGCTGGATCTGTACATGCTTTATAAGCTGGTGACTGAGAAGGGAGGTTTGGTGGAGGTGATAAACAAGAAGATCTGGAGGGAGATCACCAAAGGCCTGAACCTGCCTACCTCCATCACCAGCGCCGCCTTCACCTTGCGCACACAGTAAGATCACATCTCTGAAAAGTAGACCATTTACCTTCAGTCACATTGTAAGCTAACAGTTGCTGGTCTTGTCATAGGTATATGAAGTACCTGTACCCATACGAATGTGAGAAGAAGGGTCTGAGTTCCCCTGGAGAGCTGCAGGCGGCCATCGACAGCAACCGCAGAGAGGGCCGCCGCCCCGGATACAGCAACAGCCTGTACCGCTTCTCCACTTCTCCCAGTGCCTCGGTCTCTCACCTCCTCTCTCCTCCCAAAATGCACCTGCCTGCCACGGGACATAACGGACTGCAGGCCACCCCCAGTCCTGCCCTGAAGAAAGCCTCAGGTGTGCAGTCTTTTTAACGAGATTATCATTCTTGCTTGAGAGAATATAAGCCAGATTGAATTTCCTTAATTTCCCTGAATAATTTGTTTAGGCAAAAGGAAAACATTGCACGTCATCTTAAGCACTTGGTGTATTTGCACACTCTAGTGGTGAGACGGAGAGCCACATTCTTATAGCTACATTTCGTTCATTTATTAATGGCTCAATTGGACTGAAAAACCTTCATGTAAATGCCTCAGTCCTTCAGCTTGAACCAAAAGCATTTTTAATGAGAGTGGTATAGACCTGAAATTATCTGATTAGTAGGAAAAATTAGCATGTGAACACTTGAATCTGAAACCACTTTGAATTGTATTTAAAAAAAATGTAATGCTAATGTTTACGTGCATTTTGCAGCTTATGAACATGCGTATGTTTATTTACAATATTTACTAAATATTTGCTCAAATATTCTTCTGGCATATGTAAACATACCAGCTAAAAATATTCTAGGCGAGCAGTGAAATTTACATTTAATTGGTGTATGTAAATTTCACTGTATGGCTAGAATTAAATAAATGCATTTTAAATCATTAAATCTTCATATTTTACATAAATCAACTTTGATGCGGAATAGAACCAAACCAAAACCAGGCAGGAAGTGTGTGTAGGAAATGGAGCAAGTTCCCTGGTGTGATTGGGGCAACCTCTGAGGTAAAAGCCATTAAGAGACTGCATTTTCTTGTGAGGGTCTACTGACAGCAACAAACCTCAGGGGAAGAAGTAAATGAATCGCTTATCCGGATGTGTAATACAGGGAACTATCTTACTACTATGTCAAAATATCTTGCTTCATACATTTCAGTTGACTGATGAAAAGTTCCCTAAAACGTACCAAATTGCTAATCTCCAAGTTAACTTTGCTTTTCTGCTGTCAACTATAGCCAATAGCACAAATGTTGGTATACTTGACCCGTCTTGGCATACTAGCAAGTAGCATTTTAGCATAATAGCATTCAGGTCTGGCTCAATAGACCTCAACAATCCTGTTCCAAAAGTAAAAATCTGATTAATTTCCCCATAGGGATTTTTTTTAATAATAACTTAACCTTTAAAGACGGACCTAATAACAGCTACAAGGTTGTTAAAGGGTTAATTCACCCACAAATGAAAATTCTGTCATCAATCACTCACTCTCATTTCGTTCCAAACCCATAAGACCTTCGTTCATATTCAGAACACAAATGAAGATATTTTTGATGAAATCCGAGAGCTTTCTGACCCTGCATAGACAGCAACACAACGGGCACGTTCAAGACCCAAAAAGGTAGCAAGGACATTGTTAAAATAATCCATGTGACGTCAGTGGTTCACCCTAATTATATGCCGCTACAAGAATACTTTTTGTGCCAGAGAACATTTTGGGGTGAACTAACCCTTTAATCAATGCTATATGCTTTGGTTGAAGGTACAAGCCTTTATTATTTTAGCTACATTACCCATGATTCTGAAGTGAAATCTCCACTAATCAAAGAATCAAAACAAGAAATCTATCTACCAACAACTGTGAATCAGAAGTTTTATATTTCTACATCATTTTTAATTTGATTGTCATTCACAGTGCTTCAATCGTGAGATTGTAGTTTTTTCCCTCACTAAAGCCATCAAGTACACAGTCTTGTGCCTTTTGTCTTTTTGTCCAATTTTCAAATGTTTTGCTTCAAATCAAAGTTTGTAATGTTGATATTTACCTTGCAGCTGGTCGGTTTGATTCATAGCTCATAACTCTTTAATGAAGACTTTAAATTCCTATGACAAAAATACTTCCAAAAAATAATAATACCACTATAAAATTATTTCTGGCATACTTTTCATGAGCCGATAAATCACATCCCTTTGCTTTTTTTCCAACTCAATTAAATAACCGGTTTAAATACATTTAATATGAAAGTGCAATATGTTTCAAGTTCATATGAATCAACAGAATAAAATGTGAGGGATAGTACTGTCATGAATAGCAGTACTGAATTATGAATGTGATGTAGTAACAGATAGAGTATTTAAATGTCAAGGGTTTTGTTTCCTCTCCTCAGTCCCAGAGGACGGTCCAGCCTCCATGATGCCAGGTCGACTCCCCTTTGCACTGGCTCTCGGGCATCAGCAGCAGCTGGCACGCGCTGCCACCCTGGAGCAGCTGAGGGAGAGGCTGGAGACCGGCATGGGTGCCGGAGTGGTGAATGCTGGGGCCGCCATGCTGGAGGGGCCCGAGAGAAAGATGGCTCGTCTGGCGGAGGAGCAGCAGAGGCTACTGCAGCAGGCTTTCCAACAAAACCTCCTGGCCATGGCATCACAGGTGAACCCTGCCAACCTGCGGATGCACAACAACAACACCACCAGCACCCGCGGTGAGTACTGTGACGCTTTTATCCAAACATGTTCAGTGACTTAGAAAGTGAGACGTGTGTCAGTGACATTTGGATTTTGTTTTCAGAGGAAAAACAGGACCTGTCTCTCAGCATTTCTTCTAATGGCTCTGCTAGCATTACTGTGTCTGTGGAGGTCAACGGGATTATTTACTCAGGTGTGTATTATAGTGTTTGTGCACGTGTGGGACTCCCTTTCCATTTCTTTGAAACCATTCTATTCTTAAAGGAAAACTGCATCTGCTCCTAAAACCTGTCAGGCTTACAAAAAATCCTTATTATTCATAGAAAAAAATCTATCGAGAAATCTTGTTTAAATTGTATGCAAGCATACTCCGTTTACGAATGAAATATTTCAACTCTGGTAAACTTAATACATTTTAATTTATATATATTAGTGTTAATATATATATATATATATATTAATTAATACATGTTATGTCTACTTGATGCTTTCTCATTTAACACAATGATGGCTTTAAATAATCTTCTGGTGGTAATTTCATAGCCAAATTTAATTTGAAATTGGATTAATCAACACATCATGTAATTAATTTGATTAAAAAAAATGTAATCGACTGACACCCTTAATTTATATCATTCATTTGTTCATATATATTTGTTTATATTTGCCCTGTGTTCATTTTAATGATCCAGAGTATTTGAGAACAGCCCAGAACACACATCCAAAAAGCCCAAAATTAATCTAGATCATAAAAGTATTATATTTTAATACTAATAAATACAAATATGAATAAAACAGTTTTATGTAGCTCATTATACACTATATATTTGAAGCATTACAGTAAAATCTTACATTCTGGGATTTAAGCGAAAGGCTGTCCTAAATGTTAGTTTTTGTTTTTATAACATTTAATTTCTGCTCTAGTTTTCTAATCTAGCTTTTTAACCGTGACCCTATGAATATTGTTTGCTCTACGATCGATTGCAATGAGTCTTTTTTCCCCAAAAGTTTGGATCGGTGAGTTGTTGTTGTTTTTTTAATAAATATTGGGCTTCGGTTCTCAAAAAACTGTAGTATTGTGGGATATTACTTTTTAAATACTGTTTTCCATGTTAATAATTAACTGTTGTGATGACAAACTAAATTTTCAGCATCATTACTCCAGTCTTCAGTGTCACGTGATCCTTCAGAAATCATTAATATGCTGATTTGCTGCTGCAAACATGTGACATTGATGTAGAAAACACGAATAAAAAGTTGCACTGCTTAATATTTTTGTGGAAACCATGATAAAAATGCTTTCAGGATTCTTTTGACTTTTTAAAAATATAATTTATGTGAAACATTTTTATACAACATTTTTTTGGGGGGTTTTAATCACTTTTATTCAGCAAGTTTTACTGTAATATCTCAGTGTGAAGGAAATTTATGAATGCATTTTTTTAATACCGTTTACAGGATCCTTGCATGCTCAGAAGTCTGTAGCTGTTCCATCCGCTGTCACAGCCATGTTCCCAGGCCAGGCCTCCACCCTCAGTCCCGGTATCCCCTCTTCTTCCTCCTCTTCCTCCTCAAAGGGCCCTGACTCTGTGGAGCCAGCCACAGGAGTGTCACTCTAACGGTCACCAGCTCCCAGAACCAAACAGCCAGTCAGTCCAACCCAAACTACAGTCTTTCCTCCAAGCGGCGGGAGCCATTCTGCCCTCTAGAGGCGACATAGCAAATCCCAGTCTGCCTCCCGCACAAACCACAGCTGTGTTTTCCTTCCAGTGAAGGGAGGACCACACACACACACACACTTTTACAAACTCATCAGCTGTTGAAGCTCATCACGGACCTCACCTGCTCTTTTCTACAAGATGTTTTCTCAGGACTGAGAAGGTTTTTAGAGATGTTTGATTCAACAGAATACCTCAGCGGTCTTAATCTCAGTGCTATCGTGAGTGTAAACACTTCGGTGATCGTGTAATCATGCCTTTACGCTCCCACAGTCACTCACTCACAGAGATGTGCGAAGCAATCATGGCATGATCAAATCTACTTCTGCCAAAGTCACATTGGTGAGGTTGTGATTGACACTTTTTTTTCCTCTCTCTCTCTCTCTTTTTTGCTGTCTATTAATTCTCTTATTTAAAGTTTGCTGAATTTACCTCATCTGCAGTGAATTTAAAAGATTCAGGATCGATTATGATACTGCTGTGTTGCTCTTTGTGTAATTTGATTGATTTTAAAACACGCTACAATCCCCATCAAGTGTTGCAAAGTTGGTTTGGTAAGAAAAGGGGTCACAGATATTTTTCCTTTGTTAAAAATTATCTACTTGATTTATTGTTTTCTATTTCTGTTGTTTTTTAGCTTCTAGATACAGAAATATTAATATGATTTGAAAAGAGTTTTGAGTTTGAAACTGTATTTTACACAGCTGAGAGGTTTTGTTTTTTTTGTTCTTATTTAGACATATTTACAGGCAACAGTTTGGTTGAAAGATTTTTCTCTACCTCAGACACAAGACAATGTATGGTTGGAAAGAAATTATGTGGGCACGCATGGTTTGTGTCGCACATGTCAATCATTTCTGTGCGATGGACGATCATGTTCGGGCTCGTAAATATAAGAGCCTCGATTAATGTACTATTCTTCTACTCTGCTGCGCATACGAGTTCTTTAAAACAAACCAGGTCACGGAAAAGCAGGATAACATTCAAGTCAAAGGAAGATTGGATGTTTTTATTTTGTATTTTTAATTGTTGAACTTCAGACCTCACGAATCTTTCCATATTGGAAAGCAAGTTTCTCAGGAATTTCTTATTTTAACTTCAGAACCTACATGCAGTCTCACTTCTGAAACGAATGACGCTAGATATAACTCGGTCAGTGTGGGACTGAAATAGCTACCTCAGTCAGGATTTACCTCGGATGTAGTTCAACTGCCTGCAGTACGTCACTGAAGTACTGCTGTCTTTTAATGCAAAAAGTCTCTCAGGTAATACCTCAGTGAAAGGCAGAACAAGGTTAATACAAGTGCGAGATGAGATTATTGTTTGAAGAGTTAGATGTAGTATCTCATATCCATGAAGTATTGATTATCGCATGTCAAACTGTCTTCCTATACTTCCAGTACATTTCCAGTAGCAAATTGAGGCTTGTTGGCTGGTTATGTTCACATGCTCGTGCTGATTTAGCCTCGTCAGCAATTAGCTTTACATTTTAGCCGTTTAGAATCCTGCATTTGCTTGACCCTGGGACCTGCTGGGATACAGACACTTTTAATTTCTTAATTTACACAGACACTTTTTAATTTTAATTTCTATATTCTTCAGATAACAGCATAGATGAAAACCAAAGACCATGTGTTTGTTATCCTCTTTGATGACCTCACTGTATAGACACATGCAACTTTACACAAAGAAATTAAAGTCTGATCTGATGCAAGATTTTTTTTGTTTTGTTTTTCTTCATTTGTGTGAGAAATGTCTCTTTTTGACTTAACAAGTTGATTGCATTCCTTTTGAATTGTTTATTTAAATGTAAAATGTAATTTAACATATATATATATATACATACATACATACACTCACCAGTCACATTAAGGTACACCGGTTCAATTGCTTGGTAATGCAAATTTCTTATCAGCCAATCACATGGCAGTAACTCAATGCATTTAGGCATCTAGATGTGGTGAAGATGACTTGCTGAAGTTCAAACCGAGCATCAGAATGGGGAAGAAAGGGGATTTAAGTGACTTTGAACGTGGAATGGTTGTTGGTGCCAGACGGGCTGGTCTGAGTATTTCAAAAACTGCTGATCTACTGGGATTTTCACGCACAACCATCTCTAGGGTTTACAGAGAATGGTCCGAAAAAGAGAAAATATCCAGTGAGCGGCAGTTGTGTGGACGAAAATGCCTTGTTGATCAGAGGTCAGAGGAGAATGGGCAGACTGGTTAGAGATGATAGAAAGGCAACAGTAACTCAAATAAACCACTCGTTACAACCAAGGTATGCAGAATACCATCTCTGAACGCACAACACGTCGAACCCTGAAGCAGATGGGCTACAGCAGCAGAAGACCACACCGGGTGCCGCTCCTGTCAGCTAAGAACAGGAAACGGAGGCTACAATTCACACAGGCTCACCAAAATTGGACAATAGAAGATTGGAAAAACGTTGCCTGGTCTGATGAGTCTCGATTTCTGCTGCGACATTCAGATGGTAGGGTCAGAATTTGGCGTAAAGAACATGAAAGCATGGATCCATCCTGCCTTGTCTCAACGGTTCAGGCTGGTGGTGGTGGTGTAATGGTGTGGGGGATATTTTCTTGGCACACTTTGGGCCCCTTAGTACCAATTGAGCATCGTTTAAACACCACAGCCTACCTGAGTATTGTTGCTGACCATGTCCATCCCTTTATGACTACAGTGTACCCATCTTCTGATGCTACTTCCAGCAGGATAATGCACCATGTCACAAAGCTCAAATCATCTCAGACTGGTTTCTTGAACATGACAATGAGTTCACTTTACTCAAATGGCCTCCACAGTCACCAGATCTCAATCCAATAGAGCACCTTTGGGATGTGGTGGAACGGGAGATTCGCATCATGGATGTGCAGCCGACAAATCTGCACAACTGCGTGATGCTATCATGTCAATATGGACCAAAATCTCTGAGGAATGTTTGACACCATATTATTTTACACCTTGTTGAATCTATGCCACAAAGAATTAAGGCAGTTCTGAAGGCAAAAGGGGGTCCAACTCAAAACACTGTTTTTAACAATTTTCAAAAATCATGTTTTTTCATTGTACATTCCAATTAATCTCAATCAAACTGCAGTTGGGTTATTTTGACTAGGTTAAAAAAATACAGCTAACTAACACAATAAAACAATAAAAACATGATAAAATAATAAAAAAACGAGTTATGTTTTTGCAAATAAACTTCATATATACACACACACACTGATATAGATCATTTGCCACAGAAACAGTTCTCATTTTCATTTAGTTACTTAAAGTAATAAAATAACTAAAACTTGCATTACATTTAAGAACAGACATTTAAAAAAAATTACTTCGTTAAAAACTGATGTAGTAAAATATATATATAAATAACTACTTCAAAATAACAATAAAAAACTGTAAAATCCAACAAAAAAACAAAGCAATTTCAAAGATTTTTAAGGAAAGATGCAGTTCATGTCTTAAAACAGCAAGAGGCAGTACATCAATCATTTGCCTTCAAAATCAGACAATTATTTCCACACCTCAATCTAATTTGAATCTGATTTTGTAAATCTGCCTTCATAATCTAAGTGTTTCTGTGGCTCAGTGGTAGAGCATTGCGTTAGCAGCACAAAAGGTTGTGGGTTCGATTCCCAGGGAACACACATACTGACAATAAATGTATAACGTGAATGTACTGTAAGTCGCTTTGGATAAAAGCGTCTGCTAAATGCATAAATGTACATAATCCTTATTAAAGTGTTTGATGAGTGGACGTGCATGTAATATTGAAATGCATGCATATTTACTTCTGTATCTGCTTAAAACAGCGATTCACATTAACAGACCAGAGATTTTGATTACGTGCAGAACTCGCAGTGGATGTGACAGATGCTGTTTTGTGGGGGTGGTGGGATGGGATTGTTCTGTTGATGCCCTTTTAATAGGCACAGTTTGGGACACATGGCATAGTTTTCCTTGACCCGTCACCAGTATAGTGTCTCTTCTCGCCATCTCTGGCGTGCTCCGCCCCTATCCTGAGCAGTACCACTCTCTAAACTCATCTCAGTCTCTCACCAAGGGAGTCAGTGGAGAGGATTACTACTCTGGACATAATCAAAAGACAGATGTAGTAGAGGAAAGACCACAAGAGGAGAATCAATGGGATTTTGTTTAGACTCAACGATGATTTGGATTTTAATTATATAGAAAAATTATTCGGACAACTTGATGGATGGTATTACACAGCTGGTCTAGCTGCTTTGCTTTGGGAAACTGGTTGAGGTTCATCTTAAAGCATTCTGATGAAAGAAAGACTCAAAACCAGTTGTGACTTCTAGCTAGGAAAGCACACGTGTCCAGTAGAACACTTGAAAGAAAGCGGAGTTCAGCTTCACAGTTCTGAAGTTACCTCTTTATAAATAGAAATACATGATGTTACTTCAGAAGGTAAAGATGAAGTGAGAGCTGTGGTGTTCCTTGGTCATCATGCCTACTGAGGAGGAGGATAACTCTGAGCAACCTGTGTGGCGGTCTGTCCTGCTGTTTGGCTGTAAGGGAATGATCGAGGGAATCATTGTCCTCTTGTTTCTCTGGCTGCTGGTGCTGGTGCTCTTCACAAAACAGCATGAAGGTAAGGTAGATCTAACCTACATGCAAACTTGAGATGTGTTTGTCAGGCAAGTAGTAGACAAGTTGTCCATTCAGTCTGAGACAGTCTGAGATTTCAGATACAAGTACTGCAGTTCACTTCTGGTTTTTACTGTTCTGTTACTGAACACTGACTTTATGCGGATTAAATTGTTTCCTTTGTTTGCGGATTATGACTTAACAGTTGTTCTGACATTTGGAATGATAGTTACAGATTAAAATGCTGTTCTAACCCTCATCTGTCTCTTCAGTCCACTTGCAGATTCTGCTGAGTGTGGGTTTGGTGGTCATGTGTGTTTCCCTTATCCTGGGCTGCATCATTAGTTGGTTGAAGACCAGACACAAACCACCCGAAGACAAAAAGACTGTGAGGACACCCCCTCCTCCTGATTCTGTGGATCATGTGACTGTGGCTTTGAGTCCTGCCCCTTTATCTGGAACCACATTTACCAAATTGCAGTACGAGGAGCTGGAAGGAGCTGTTCAAGACTATCCATCTGCTTTAGAGAGCTCTACACCATCAGATGACGAGCTGACTGCTGTCTCTGAGGTTAACAAGTCATGCTTCCAAATGAGACGACTCAGTTCACCATCAGTCTCCTCTTCTCTATACAAGCCCATGGCCAGTGGCCGCTCCTCTCTCCCCTCTTTCCCAAGACTTAGTCTTCTCACAAAGACCCGAAAGGTTCTGGAACAGCACTGCACTGTGGTTGGAGATAGTTATTCATTTAGCGAACACAGAAGGCTCACTATTCCCAACCCACGATCACCCTGTGCCCTATCTCCACTTCAATCCCAAGGTCTACTACAGGACAAACCTTTATTTCCTAACTATGGATCAAATTATTGCAGCGAGACCTCAGATCCCTTCTTGCACTTTACCCTGACCTTCTCCTCAACACAGAACACACTCACTGTATCCATAGTGGGTATAACCAATGCAGTCCATCGTCTAGAAGAAGTGACTGTCCAGGCCAAGCTGCCCCCACTTTGCCCTGGACCTCTGGATATATCTGCCCATGATTACAACCTTAGCTCTGGACTCTATAAAAAGAATTTGGTCATCAATGTTGGATCTCTAGAGGGGCTTAAGGGTTGCATGCTCAGACTGGCTATCTTCATGCAGGATAATACAAAGACATCCCTATTTGAGGAGCTGGAAGTTTGCTGTGGTAGTCTGGACTGGACACCAGACAGGCCTGTAAGCTGCGTTAGAGAACTAAGGCAAATTGCGGACAAGTCCAAGGAGGACACTTCATAGCTCTTGCTACGAGACTATATTGTCTTAAACATTAACCCAAACATTTCAAAAACATACACCTCGTGTTCTGTTAGTGGCTCATTTTTTATTCCACAAGCTCAACTTTAAATGGATACGGACATTGATGTCCCTCTCGGAATATGACCTCCCAAGAATCAGAAAGAGGTCACAAGGTCTTTGGTCAGCTCTTCATCTTGTTGTACAGTACCAGACTGTGGTTCATTGGCTGAAAGTCCTCATCCTGAAAGTAGACAATCTTACCAACCAGACTCCAGGTGAGATTACAATACACTGTTCTCACCCTCTCCCAAATGGTACCCTTGCCCTAATATCAGGTGGACTGATAGCTATACAATTTTATAGATCATGTTGACCAATCTGAAGTCCAGAAAAGAGGAACTCTCAAAAGGGGCATTGAGAGCACTCAAAAGCACCATTCTGAAAAAAGGGCTGCTTTTGGGGCTCATCAACTCCAATCCTGGAGGGCCAGAGCTTAGCTCTAACCCTAACCAAACACTCCCAATCAGGTTAATCAAAGTATTGAGAACTACTCACAAAATAACAACAGGGAGTTAAACTGGTATTGATACTAAAGTCTGCAAAACACTACCCCCCAGGACTGCAGCTGAAGAGTCTTCTCTCTGAAGAGTCTTCCCTAAAATAAAACCCTACTACTGGGGTAGCCAACTCTGAAAAAAGAGGTCAGCTGGAAAGAGCTGTGCAGGTAAACCTCAATCTCCTAGACTCAAGAGGTGCACTAGAGGCTGTGGTCTTTGGCATCCTTGTCAGTTCGCCCGCCTCCAATGCCAGCGACTCGGGTCCATGTTCCGCTCGATGTGGGGCGGTTAGGCCAGAGGGGTTGCTCCTGGAGGCCTACTATCCTGCAGAGTTTAACTACAAACCCAATCAAACACCTAAACCAGCTAATTAAGGTGTTCGGGATTACTTGAAAATAACAGGTGTTTGAACAGGGTTGGATCTGAAGTCTGGAGAAGGTAGCCCTCAAGGAGCTGGATTGGTTACCTCTGCCCAGACTCGCAGTCATTTTCTGCCCCCAGATGGGTTCAAATCCATTTTATTATTCAGAAGGGTGCGGACTTCACATAAGACTTCTACCTGGTGTTTTTTGTGAATCATATCACCCAAATGTGGACTTGGAGGAGGAAGATGTTAGAAATGAGGGTGGCATTTAGGGCAGAGCAATTAATAGACAAAGTTCCATTTCTATGATCGAGTGGTGCCAAAAAGATGACAAGGTGAGCACATCTGTGTTTCTTGGCTTGACAGAGGTGGCAGGAATTTATTGTGTGATTGAAGATTAGAGTTCATACACATTCCTCTTCCTGTCTTAAATTCTGCATTAACCAAATTTCACACAGAAAATTACACAAAGCTTACAATGTCAAGAGGTGTTATATTGTCCATGTACAATGTAAAATAGTTCCCAGAAGTGCAGGAAGTGCAGGAACGCATATTGCACCACAAATCCCTCCTATAAGATAAATTAATACATTTGTCATGATATGACAGCACGTCTGCCATATGTATACGGCAGGTCCAGCTTACATGACTGTTATGTAAAAGCAAGAGGATTTATCCATCATAAACTAAGCCTAAATGTTTGCTTTTAATGTCCGGGATTAAACGCTTGTCTTACGAGAACGAAGATCCACAGGAGATCAGCCTATTTTAATGACATTGTAGTTTAATCCCCCTCCCTCTTCAATCCTTCAGACGACAGTCCGATCTCTTTAATTTCAGACCTGCTCAAACCTCAGCAATGGGAGGTCACAGCCATGAGGTCAATTCAGCATTCATCTCCATAGATAACACATATGAAATCTCACGGTATTATATGTCTTGTACGACTACATATTAACACTGGTTTTGATATCTAAGTATAGAGAATCATGGACATGTACATGTTTTTAATCGACTACATGTTGCCATAATAATCTGGCAATATCTTTCTTTATAATGAAAATTTTCTGTTGGCAGAGATGCGCCTGCTCAATTTCACTGAGGCAGGTTCTTGTTGGTTTTGAGGCCAATGAAGAGGGATAGATTCACTGTGTAGCAGCACAAGTCAAACAGAAACTGTGCAACAACGTCTTTTTCAACAATTACTGCAAAATTAAAAGCTGACAAGACCTCAAGTCTGACCCAATCATGAACAGATATTAATGACCTTTTTTATGCTGGCATTCTATATCCTATCTGTTAGAAGACATTTTTGACTGAATATCTTTAAATATCTAGAAGTAAATAATATAATTAATTATTATAATATTCCTGTTGTATAAACTCAGTACAAATGTATGTGTTAGTGAAATCAAATATCTCTAAACAAACGCTTTAGAAAATAACCTGTAACTGGCATTCAAGACAATAATAAAAATTGTGTATTTATGGAAAAATTTGATAATTGCAAAGATTAATATAGTCTGTTTCAAATGACATGTTTTTTTTGTGTGTGTGTGTGTGTAATTTAAATTTACCTCAAAGTTGTTTTAAACATAAAAGCTAAACAACAACACTTAACATTTGGCAACATGCTTATGAAAATGTGTTTCATTTTTAATATCTGTACTCGTGTAATTCATAATAAATGGAAATGAATAAAGAAACTGTCAGTGCAGTATGGATTTTCACAATGGATTCTCATCACTCCAGACGTTGGCTCCCCTCTCTTCTTCAAATGGACCCTTCTGTATCTTCCAAATCTGAGTCCCAAACCTCAATCGGCCTTGCAAGGAATGTTCCATCACTGCAGCACAGGGGAAATTTGTCCTGTTGTAAGTTTGGTTGAGATGTTACTTTGGCTGGACCAGCAAGACAGAAAAGAAACACAATTACAGCACAATAAAAGACTGCTAGCATTCTGAGAAACTAAAATAGTAGAGCCCAAAAAAGTCCAAAAGTTGAACAATCAAAATTGCCTGATTTTTCCATATATTGATTGAATTGGTCACACTTTTCACCTTCAAGCTGATTTTCATTTCTCTCTTTTAGATTTTATTAGGAATGCAAAGTCGGCAACACCAAAGCTCCAGAAATATAAAAAGATTTATTATTAAAAAACTATCACATAGCGTGTAACGTTTCAAGCATGCAGGCTCTTCATCAGACGATCTCTTTTAGATTTTCCATTGCATTTATCACTGCTGACATCTGCGAGGGAAGTAAGTGTGGGACATTTCAATGTGTTTATTTTTTTTTTTTTACCACGTATTAGGGTTCACTGATTTTAATAATATCGCACCACAGCACTAAAGCTGTTTATCCCATTGAACTTCTATTTTAAGTGCTGTAAGGATAAAACAACTACACAACATTTGGAATTTCATTCAATTCAAGGTTTCTGATGTGTTTTATCCCTGCTTCTGACCACATCTCCGCAGATGCAACCCTAAAAGCTGCTTATGTGCCCCTTCATCCCAGCATGCTCTTCGATTAAGACAAAATGTGAGATCAGGACACTCCAGTTAGAGTCTAAGACCTGACGTCCTTATGCATGGAGTTGTTTTGTTTATAAAACTTCCGTCTCTGAGATATCACAGATTTAGAAACAGAACAAAAATTCCATCAAGCATCTTATTAAAATATGACTGTAGATCCGGGTTTATGTGTATGTTTTTACCGTAATCCTCATCATAACATACCTGGGTTGTCTTGCTGTGGTTCTTCAGATTGGTGGGCTGTTTCTGCTCCTCCCCTTTCTCTGACCTCGTTGATCCCCCCCTGAGAGACTGAGATCTGGGATGAAGACCTCTTTGCTGCTCCCTGCTGGAGTTCTTGCTCCAGTTTCTGTGTTTTTCTTCCCTGATGGTTTAATGTGTCAACAGCATTCCAGTTCTAAATGTGTCACATAGCGGTTATTCATTTCTGTATTATAAGGCCAAAAAACTATCCACTACTTCTAAATGATGTAACTATACGAGATGTTTACCTTAGTGCTTGTAGCATTTTGGACCCCGCTGTCGACCAAACCAGATCTTCTTGTGAAAACTGGAGACCTAGTACACATCAAATATGTAAAAAAAAAATTTGTTTTGTCAAATGTCAATAAAATTCGATTTACAGCCTCTTCTCCAAGGTGCGTTTTAATGTCTGCTCCTGTCAAATGTGAATTATGACAGTGGGAAAATGCCAGCGTTCCCACCCCCACTCCTCTTCCTGAGCCAGGATTCATGCAGATCTATTGAGTAAGAGTTAGGAGCAGGGTTATTGTAGTGGATTCAAACTAAAACCATTGAAAATAACAATAACTAATTTGTTACTTGAAATAAAGTAAATGTTAACTGACACAAAACGAATCAAAATTCAGCTAACTGCAGAGAAAATTTTTCCGATGTACTAAAATAACTAAAACTGAAATATAAAATGATATATATATATATAGACACGTATAAAAACTATGGAAAATGACAAAAACACAACAAAATTATTCAAACTTTGTCAAATTGAAATGGAAAATATAAGAACAAAAACTAATTTAAAACATTAATAAAAACTATAACAGAAAATAAATGATACTAGAACTAAATAACTAAAACTAAACAAACGAATTAAATAAGCTAAATAAATAAATATATATTTTTTTTGTTTTCTATACTAGAAATACTGCTTTCCAGTAGTTACGTAAGTAACCGTTACAAAAATTAACCATTGTTTTACTACAAATAAATCAAAAAAGTTTACTATAACCATGGTAGCTACAAATTAACCATGGTTTAGCTGCACTAATGGTATTTGTAGTAAAACTGTAGTCATACAAACGCTAATCGATACGCCAAAAACTGTTAATAAACATTTTTTATGTTAATAAACAAATAAAAATAATACTGGTGTCACAAAAGAATTTTGTAAATATGACTTTCCTTAAGGGGTCTTTCAAATATCTGTTTTATTTTTGTACCAGAATTGCTGGTTACCAGAGAAACAAACAAATTAATTAATACACATATTATTGGAGTCACAGAAACAGTATTATTTTGTAAATGCAACATTCTCAAATATAACTTTTCTTTAAAATATTTCTTGAATGTTTTCTGTACAAGAACAAGGTTTCCAGTTAAACTCCCAGTTCAAACTTTAGTCTTTTCCTTTCCTTTTTGATTTCAAAAACCAGTGGTTGAAGGATTTGCTTCAATTTGATATAAGGAATGATCAATAAAAAGTCAGATAACCCTTGACTGATCTGGATTAATAAAGTGCTCGTTCAGTGTGTCTGATCATCCATTTCATGGGCTCACTTACTGATTTCTCCACAGATTTTAAGTGGGAAAGGAGGAGGGGAAGGGGACAATGATGGAGCCTCTGAGTCTGGAATTTCCCCACAGTCTCATTTTTATATAAGAAGTGGAAATAAACCCGCCTTGGGGGGAAGATAATGAATAAAACTGACTGACAACTGACAGAGTGTTGATGCTGCTCTACTGACCTCTCTCCACGCTGCTCTCTCTCTCTGAACAGACCTTTCAGCTGTAGCACAGAAAGGAGACACAAACAAGCAGACAGGAAGTAAATACTATAACACGTTTTTCTGATGAAGTGTTTAGGAGTTGTACTATGGACGTGGTGCAGCACCTGCTCGGTGACCAGCCTCCTCTGTTGGTTTGGATCTACAAGGTCTGAGCCCGCGGGTTTCTGTTTTTTAGTCTCTAATGGAGATTCTTTCTCTGTTTTGCCCTATGGAATGAAATATCAATGAATAAACACACTAACACACATGTGCAAACAAACGTCAGTCAGTACCTGCTGGGGAGGTTCAAGATCCTGCCGTTTTTGTAAGGCTTGGTCTCTCTCCTGCTCAGGCGTTTCTGCTCGCCTTCTGCTTTCTGCAGCCAAAACATAAAAAACAAGTCGCAGGAAGATACTCCTGAATGCTTAGCTAACACATTCCTGTTGTACAAAATGTGCATTCTTCAGTTATTTTGGCAGGAATGATTCTCCGGTACACAAGGGGGCGATAGAGTCACCTACAAACTGTTGTGCTTACTGCTTTTAAGCAGTATTCAGGTAGCTAGCTAAACACAGGTCAACAGTTTCAGTTTATTTTAGTTTCAAACTACTCCGCCACCTTTGCAGCAGATGCTAATGCTAATACGCTATAGAGACCCTTCTAGTGTAAATACTACATCTACTTGCACTGTGTTTTAAATTCTGACACATTTCAGAACACAACAACGTGTAAAATCGAGCTTGTATATATAGGAGCTTTTGAGTTCTAATAATTATGATACATTTTTGGCCTTTACTCAATCTTAGCATGAGGAAATACCTTCTAGCAGGGCCTTCAGTGACTCTAAGTCCTCAGGACTGCATTCACTGACCACTTCCTTTCTCGACTGCAGACTTTTATGTCCAAAGATCTGCCCGAGGTAAGAGGCACAAAGACGTGTGATACTGAAACCTCGTCAGATTAATCTGTTCTACCGTGAGAGAGTTTTAATGTCATGGCTGTCGTTGTACCTCCTGCTCCAGGGCGGATATCTTGATCTGAGCCTCTGCTTTCTCTGTTATCCTCTGTATCTCCTGGTTCTTCAGATCTTGATCCCTGTGGTAGAAAGACAAAAAGAGCTGATGACATGAAGCCTGTCATATAGTCTATTGTTCCATAAAGGAACAATAAGCTGCTGGTTCCTGTTTTACTAGTTTTGGATAGCACTGCATGGTCACATTCCATGATCCTTAAACCCCCAACTGGAAATAAAGGGTGTCCTTTGTCCTGATGGACTGATCTGAATTGTGCATCTTAAGGTCCTTATACAGTCACATGCATCATTCATTCAAATATGGCCATAACTATTCATTTTTGTTAACACTGGTTATGTGGATATATATATATATATATATATATATATATAAAGATAAGCATGGCATAAATATATTGCTCATACATTCTAAAATATATTTTAAAAATGCATATGTTTTCTTATAATTGCTCATTTATTTTTGGGACATATATATATATATATATTTTTTTTTTTCTTTTAATTTCCCATATACTGAGCATATCAGAAAATAAATGTTTTTTTCATATATGGGAATGATTATGAGTAAATATACTTTTCTTTAATTTCCTGATCTCTCTTTGCAAGAAGCTGCTCCAACCTCTGGACCTCACCGCTCTGTTGTGACACCTGCACAAGAAAATCATATCTCTGTTATCGCATCAATCAGTCAACCAGGATGAGCCAGATCTCTGTCAGGTTTGCAGGTCTCACCTGATGGCGAGCAGACTGCAGCTCCTGCAGCTCAGTGTCTCTGATCTTCAGCATGTCCCTCACCTTCAGCAGCTCCGCCTTCACCTGCACCAACTCTCCATCCACGACTTCAAGAGACACCTTGGACATGACGTTTTTAACATTCGGAGGTTAGAAAACAGTTTGACCTACAAGTTGGCATTGTGACCAAACAGCTCTTTAAATGCATATTATATAATTATTCATGAGGGACTTTTTGACTAAGAACAAAGGACATACAGACAGAGCTACCCATGAGTCTCTGCTGCACATGGCTTTGGTCCCTCTCAGGCTATATCTGTTGCGAAACTTCAGGCTCTCGGTGTAAGACAACTTAAAGATATACTAACATATAGCACAGTAACACTACACTTGACAAATGGTCACATTAGACCAATAAAAGGGAAACAAAAAATGTAAAACCAGTTACGCTGTTATTCACTCGCTGTTGACTCTTGAGCTCATCGAGTTCTGTTTGTGTCGAGCATAACGTCATCGCCACATCCAACCACCTCTCGTTCCAGTGAGCAGACAGTTTCCTCAACTCCTCCTTTTCCCGCTCAAACTCCGCCTTCATTTGCTGTTGCTCCTCCTCTTTATGCGTATACTCCGCCTCCAGGATTTGGCCTTTTTTTTCCAGGTCTAGACATTTTAATTGCAGAGTCTGATTTTCTTGTTCTAGATTGTCCTGCAATTCTCTGTATATATAAAATGAATAACTTGGATCAGAGCCAAAAAAATCTGTACAATCAATATTAATAATCATTTCCAAGCAACACTGAAGTTAGATAATAGACACAGTTGTCCGACCTGTGCTGGGAGCATCTCTTTCCCAGCTCTATCATCTTCTCATGAAGTCCATCATCAAATGTTTTCCTCGGTTCCTCTTTCTCTCCTATCAGCTGCAAGCGCTCGGTCTCCAGTGCCGCAATCTGATTGGTTTGGATCAGTTTCTCTGCCTCCAGCTCGTGTAGCTGGTTAAGAGTCGCCTGGAGTCTCTCTGTGGCTTTGGTCAGATCAGACGACAGCTTGTCGTTCAACTGAAATACCAAAGTATTCAGAAAAGGGTTGTTCAGAAGAGTTCAGAACAAACTAAATAAAAAAGAAAAGGCTTTTAATGAAAGCCAATCAAATTGCTTAAAAAATTTACTTAATTATTCAGTTATATAATATGAATGTTATTATTGTCTTTAAAACAATAGAATTTCACCTTATATAATATAATCTAATTCATCTAATTAATATAATAATCTGGGTAATAATATATCTGGCAGAGATCATCTGGGAAAATCAGATCTAACATTCAAAATATTAGCATTAAAAAATAAGAGCATGATGTATTTTTGAAAAAAAATGTCTCTTATGCTCACCAAAGCTGCATTTATTTAATAAAAAATATAGATAACAACTGTAATATTGTGAAATATTATTACATAAAGAATATTTTTATATTTTAAAATGTAATTTATTTCTGTAATGGTAAAAATTCAGCATCATTACACCAGTCTTCAGTGTCACAGAAATCAGAAATCATTCTAATATGCTGATTTGCTGCTCAAAAACATGTATTATTATTATCAATGGTGAAAACGGTTGTACTGTTTAATATTTCTGAGAAAACTGTGATGAAGTTTAATTGAATATGTCCTTTCTTAATAAAAGTATTAATTTCTTTCATAAAAGAACCCCAAATTTATGTATGGTGGTATATTTTTGTATTCAGATTTGGAAAAGAGTGACCGCTGACCTCTTTAACAGAAAGCAGCTCCTCCTTCATCAACATGGTTTCCATCTTCTGTTTGTTGGTCTGGCTCTTAGCTTGAGACAGCTCAGAATGGAGCTCACACACCTGCTCAGTGAAGCCCTGTTTGCTCCTCTGCTCCATCTGCAACTGCAGATCCAAAGCCTGGATCCTCGGATGCAGCTCTGCTTTCTCCTTTACAGACACAGACAGAGAGGTCAGCGTTTATACCATACATCTAAAACAGTGCTTCTGAACTGCAGGGCTGCGGCCCAGAAAAGGTCAAGGACAGCAGGTGCAATCAGTGCTAAAGCAAGTATTAAAATGTGTACGAAAAATAACATATTTTCTGATCAAACTGTTGATATTGTGTTAGGTCATAGATTAATATGAAATGTGATGCCAGACCTGGAAAAGACGGTCTTTGTCCATTAAAGCTCCGGATAGTTTGACCTTTAAGTCATTCAGATTGTCTTCTAGTCTCCGGGTTTTAGTGGAAAACAGGTCTTTTTCCTAATAAAAGGAGATTATATTTATTTTTTCTGGCAGTAATGGATGCAATAATGAGTTTTTTGCTCATACCAGCTCCATTTGTCCCAGACGGCTGCGGGACTCATTCAGCTGGTCCTCTAGCTCTTTCTGGCTCTGGATGGAGCTGCTCAGACTTTGTTCCAACTCTTCTGCTTGCTTAATTGCCTCATGTTTCCTCTGTGTAAACGGTTGCGCACTTTTTAAATCTAAACTTAGCCAATTCTTAGTAAAACCTCAGCTTTTAAAGGAACAATTCACCCCAAAATGTTAATTCAGCTAGACTTATTTTTTTTATGTTGTTCCAAACCTGTATGACTTTCATTCTTCTGTAGAACACAAAAGCACATTTTTGAAAAATGTTTGGTAACACTTTACTTAAAGCCTTTATGCATAATGCATTATAAAAGTATAAAAGTACAGGTGCATCTCAATAAATTGTGAAACTCGTGTATTAAATAAATAAAATGCACACAGACTGAAGTAGTTTAAGTCTTTGGTTCTTTTAATTGTGATGATTTTGGCTCACATTTAACAAAAACCCACCAATTCACTATCTCAACAAATCAGAATACTTCATAAGACCTTTTAGTGAATTGTTGGCCTTCTTGAAAGTGTGGTCATTTACTGTATATGTACTCAATACTTGGTAGGGGCTCCTTTTGCTTTAATTAATGCCTCAATTCGGCGTGGCATGGAGGTGATCAGTCACCCTCTATTGACTTATATATATATATTATATACTTATATAGTCACCCTATATTGACTGTATAGACAAATTTAAAATCTTCTTTTGCGTTTCATATAAGAAAACCATAGAGGTTTGAACAAACATGAGGGTGAGTAAATAATGACAAAATGTGAATTTTTGGGTGAAATCTACTCCGTGTTTAACCTCTTCAGAGGAGTGGAGCTGTCTCAGTGCGCTGTCTTTCTCATACTCCAGGTCGTCTGTCCTCTCCTCTGCTTTTCTGAGAGCTTCTCTGAGCTTCTTTATCTCTTTCTCAACCTGCCTCTGTCCCTGGTGGAAGCAGCAGCATACAAAACCTTCTTAATTAGATTGAAAGTATCAAAGATGAATGCTTCTCATGTACGTTTGCAGACATTTTGTGTCACACACAGTGTGCTCTACCTCTCTGAGGGCTTGGTCTCTTGCAGCGGGCAGAGTTCTGCTGAGAGGGTTCGGTGATGTGGGGGGACTTCTTCTCTCCAGGTTAGACCTCATCTTCAAAATGTCCAACTCAAGCTGCAGAACTCTTTGTTTACATGGAGCGAATCAACATATGAAATCAAGACAAAATTCAAATGTGTCTGTTTTGCTTTTTTCAAATCTTATGGATCATTTTTCATTGTAAATTATATTATTGACAGCAATATAATAATTTAAAATTAGCATTAATTTCTTTGTTCCTGATCTCCAGTCTGAGTTGAGTTGATCCAAATAGCATCTTATACTTCAGTGGATGCAAGAATATCTAATCATCTGTACAAAAGTGTCACATGATCAATAGCACAAATGTGTGACTTAGAAATAGTGCAAAATTCTCAATATTTATTTGCATTAAGCATAGTGTTTGTTTTAAATCCCTCCAAATCTTACAAAATGGGTTTATGTGTTTTAGGGGGAAAGATAGAGCAATCTTAGACTTTTGGACCCCATTGTATGATCCCACTTCAAAGATTTGGGGTCAGTAAAACATTTTCTTAAAGAAATTAATACTTTTATCTTGCAAAGACGCATTCAATAGCTCAAAGTGACACTATTTATAATGTTAATGTTATTTTGACATTTGTGTTCATCAAAGAATCTTGAAAAAAGATTTGGTTTCCACAGAAAATATGAAGCAGCACAATTGTTTTCAACAATAATAAGAAGACATGTTTCTTTAACAGCACATCAGCATATTAGAATGATTTCTGAAGATCATGTGACACTGAAGACTGGAGTAATGATGCTGAAAATTCAGCTTTGCGTGACAGGAATAAATTACATTATAAAATATATTCAAATAGAACATCTATATTTTAAATCATAATTATATTTCAGAACATTGATGTTTTACTGTATTTTTGACCAAATAAATGAATAAATGCAGCATTGGTGAGCATAAGAGACTTTTTCAAATACCAAACATTTTACAGACCCCAAACTTTAGAATGCTAATGCATGCATAAATTAAATACTTTAAAGTTCCAAGTAGCAGTGTGTCCTTGCAAAAAATAAAATATTGTATGTTGATTAAATGTTAGTTGTTTATACTAACATTAATGTATTTGTCAAAGAGTGTGGATTCCATATATAACACCAATATAACTCACTTGTCATGTAATTCCCCTCGACGGCGGCTTTCCTCAAATCGGCTCAGCTCTGCAGCTTCCTTGTCTTGTTCAAGAGCACTCACTGCTTCAGACAGCTGCTGTGGGGGAGGAAGATCAACAGCGATGAGGGTCCCTTGTAAACAACAGCACACAATGATATCCCTTTCTGTTTACTGTCTCATCAATTGCAAAATTCAGTGTCTGTAGAGCTCAAACTGCTTCAACCATACCTTTTGCTTCATCTCCAGGACGTTTGAGATGCTTTGGCTTTGTTGAAGCTGAGATCCTTTGGTTTTCAGAAGGTCTGTCTGAGCATCCAGGTGACCTCTGACCTCTCGGAGCTTCTGGATGAGCTCTGCTCTCCTCATGCTGCTTTCCTCCAGAGCAGCACTGAGCTCAAGGTCTTCAGCAGAAGAGTGTGCTCGTGGAGCTCCTTCTGGAGCCAGACGGGAGGTAGATGACCATCTCGTCATGCCCGGGGAGCCCCTGTGTTTCTGGCTGCCAAGAGTGCTGGTTTAGAGAGATGTCAATGTCAAACTTCACCATTATCATAGAATTAGAATGATTATTTAAAACTTGATATTGTTGTAATTTCCTTGAAACTCCTCACCTTCAGGCCATACAAGATTTAGATGAGTTTGTTTCTTCATCAGAACAGATTTAGAGAAATTTAGCATTACATCACTTGTTCACCAATGGAGTGAATGGGTGCCGTCAGAATGAGAGTCCAAACAGCTGATAAAAACATCACAATAATCTACAAGTAATCCACACCACTCAAGTCCATCAATTAACATCTTGTAAAGAAAAGATGCATGAGAGAAATTTAGCATTACATCACTTGTTCACTTCTGGAGTGAATGGGTGCCGTCAGAATGAGAGTCCATGCTCCTTTTCGATCAAGACATTATGATGGTACTGGAAAAGATGCATGATTTGTTTCTTAAAAACATGCTCCTTTTCGATTCAAGACATTAGCTGATGGACTGGAGTCATGTGAATTACTTCTGGATTATTGTGATGTTTTTATCAGCTGTTTGGACTCTCATTCTGACGGCACCCATTCACTGCAGAGCATCCATTAGTGAGCAAGTGATGTAATGCTAAATTTCTCCAAATCTGCGAAGAAACAAACTCTACATTTGGGATGACCCGAGGGTGGGTACATTTTTTGTAAATATTCATTTTTTGGGTGAACTATTCCTTAAAAGCACTAACCTAGTGCTGATTTTTGAGTGGTCAGTCAATCCAGATAAGCCTACACAACTCCATGCTCGAGATTTCTGAAAAGAAGCCTCATATTACTTACAGTTTTGTAAAAGAATACAGAATTTATTTTGATCCTCAGAGCTTCACGTTGTACATACCCGATCTTTAAGAAGAGATCTACTATCCCACAAGTCAAGATCTGAGAGAGCGAGGGGACTTTGAGATCTAAGAGTGCGCCAGAAAGATGTACGGCCCGGGTCAGCGTCCCATTCCTGCCCACTCCAGAATCCTGAAGGTGAAAGGTTTCTTCTTTCTCCTCTCCACTTGGCCATATCCAAAAGTGAGTTGAGAGACTGTGTACTCAACAGCAGATTGTCCTGCCCTTATACAAAACTATTTCACACGAACCAGACAGTTTGAACCTAGCATGCCAGAATGGCGCAATAACATGGAAACAATGTCTAATGTTGTTTTGTTGCCAGAATCTTTTTAAACTTAGTTACTTGACAGTGAAGCAGTATCTGTGGCAGAGGGGGCTTTGTAGCATTTGCTCTTTTATAATAAGCATAATATTATGAGTAAATATTCATAGTACTATTTATTGAGATACATTTTTCACTAATGCTGTCTATTATTAATTTACATATACATAATTACCAAAACAATATAACATACCTTTTGTCTCCTTGGTGATGGTTGTTTTTCCTCCTTGTGTTTTGATTTAACACACACTCTTGTGTACTTGACACTCAGTCAGTTTCCTTATTGAGCAGGCAGTGCTGTTGAAAGAGAAGCCTTGGCAGCAGGTATCTATGGTGACTGTCATATACAGGACGCAGCCCACCTCTGCACTCAATAATCATTTTGTGAGCTCATGGGACTATTTCTGGAAGGTATGATTACAATGCTGAAGATTTAACATGTACCTGCCAGAACACTGTAACCAGTCAATAACAACAATGAAATATATTGTTACATGCAAATTAATTTTATATATTTATTCAGAATAGTTCTAAACATTTTTTTTTCAACAATTTCCACAAATCATGGAAATACCATTGTAATTTGAAATATACCATAGTAATGCCATATTTAATTAATTTAGCATATAACATGTACAGTATACCTGCCAGAAGACTGTAACCAGTCAATAACAACAATGACATAAATTGTTCCATGACAATTATTAAAATAATCGATGTATTTTTATTTAGCTATTTCATTTTAATATATTTGAAAATTATTTTCAAAATAATGACCTTAAAATATCCTTGTGTGTGTGTGTGTGTGTGTGTATGTGTGTGTATGTATGCATCCATGTAACTTATTTATTTTGGTCCTCGCCCCCCCTTATTCATGTTTACAGCATTTTAATTTAAACGAGTACATTTTGAATATTCTTATCATCTAACATGCTCCAAAAGAGTGATAACTGGCAAATATATAATCTTTTACTGTTACTTTTGATATTGATTCCTAGTAATATTTTTGTAGGATGTTTTTACCCTTGTTAATGAATTCGAAAAATGTAAACTTAAAGTATAAAAATGTTAGCGTGTGTTTTTAGTCGAGCGCTCTGATTGGTGCGATTTTCTTCGTGACGTTGCAGACGTGCCAGGCCGGTCTGCGCATGCGTGACAGACAAGTGGAAGCAACGTAAACAGAAGGAACAGGAGGCCGTTCGACTCGTTTAAGCATTGCAGACATGTTCAGAGGAGTAATCCCAGGTCAGGGCACTTTAAACGCATTTCAAAGAGGAACGTGTTGTTTAATGCGTCGATACATGAGAAGCGTCAGATCAGAGGATGATATAAAGAACGTCATTACAGACAACACAGAAATAGTGAGCTCTCAAAGTTTAACCCCAGAGATTTCTTTAAGACTCTTCACCCCCACCTGCCGGTTCTGGACGGAGAGACCTGAATTATGGCCTTTTCCTGATCCGTTCTGGGCAATATATTGGCCCGGTGGACAGGCGCTGGCTAGGTAACAAATCACTAATAATAAAAACGGTAGATTGTAGGTTAGTTACTGTACGATATTGTGGGGAAGTCGTGGCCTAATGGTTAGAGATTCGGACTCGTAATCGAAAGGTTGCGATTTCGAGTCTCGGTCCGGCAGGAATTTTAGGTGGGGGGAGTGTGTGTGTGTGCGTGCTTAAATGGCTGTGCTCTAGGATGGGTAAATGCAGAGCACGAATTCCGAGTATGGGTCACCATACTTAGGCTACCTGCGTTATTGTGTTGTTTTTATTAATGATGCAGTTCTGAGTGGACTGTTTTCTCAGGTATCTGTTAAATAACCCCGAGGTGTCTGGAGGCAGAAAGGTGCTGGATCTCGGCTGTGGCTGTGGAGCATCAGCCATTGCTGCCAAACTCACTGGAGCTTCCCATGTTGTTGCCAATGACATTGATCCAAGTGAGACTTGTGTTCCTGCTGCACCTCATAGTTGAAAGAAGAATAACTGTGATTTGTAAAATTATATTCGACGAGTAAACTGAACATCCTTTTTTGCAAAGAGTTTATCAAAAACACGGTGGGCAATATTATTAGAACACTAGTATTCTCACCAGCTAAAAAGTTATTTCTAAGTGAGTTATTTCTATGTTTTGCTGTAGTGTGTCAGTAGGAAATATCAGTTTACATGTCCAAACATTCATTGTACCATTAATTGTAATAATCCAGTGAGATTTTTGTTTGCACAAGGAGTCTGACAACCGCCAGAGATCTGATCTGATCATCATCAGTCTGTCTGGAATGACATGAAGAAACAGAAGAAACTGAGACAGACTAAATCCAGAAGAACTGTGGCAACGTCTCCAAGACGCTTCAAGAAACCTCCTGCAAAGCTACAGTACTGCTCACAGTTTTAGGCACTTGTGTAAAAATGCTGTAGAATGAGAATGCTGTCAAAAATAATGTAATAAATAGATTTTCTTTATCAATTAACTTCTATATTATAAATTAAATCAACATTTGGTTTGACCATCTTTTGCGTTTAAAGTGTTTTTTGCCCTCGGTGCACTTGCGCATAGTTTTCAGGTAGTTTTGCAGGTAAGTTTATTGAAGCGTCTTGGAGACGTTGCCACAGTTCTTCTGGATTTAGTCAGTCTCAGTTTCTTCTGTTTCTTCATGTGATTCCAGACAGACTGATGATGATCAGATCAGATCTCTGGCGGTTGTCAGACATTCTCTGATTATTACAATTAATGGCAAAATGAATGTTTGAAAATGTAAACTGATCTTTCCTACTGACACACTACAGCAAAAATACAAAATAACTGACTTAAAAAAAACTCGGTTACTATCGTAACCTCGGTTCCCTGAGATACGGAACGAGTACTGCGTCTTATTAAGACGCATATGGGGAAAATGTCCATTTTTCTCCTAAACTGAAGACTTATTTAATCACGCAGTGAAACTGCACGACTATTGGTTCGTGCAGTGGTAGAAAAACGAACCAATGAGTCGGCAGCGGAGCTGCACGAACCTATTGGCGACGATCACCTCCAGTTCCCGCCGAAATGGGCGGGTATCTGGCTATATAAGCGGTCGTTTCGCCATAGGATCCTCAGGTTTACTTCGACTGAAGCGACGACTGAGTTGTGCAGCTACCTGGCACGGCAAAGTACGCAGTACTCGTTCCGTATCTCAGGGAACCGAGGTTACGATAGTAACCGAGTACGTTCCCTATCGATACTCCACTCGTACTGCGTCTTGTAAGACGCATATGGGAACTGAATTTAATCACGCCGTGCTAGGGTAGATGAACGACTGTATATACCTCCATAAACATAAATGCCCATAGGGAAGTAAGTAGTATACTTCAGGCTAAAGCGAGCTAAACTCATAGAGGTCATGCTCGGCCTGGATAATCGTTCCATATGACTCCTGTATACTCAGTTAACCGGAGTATGCAGGGTGCCAATCAGAGGGCCTGAGCGCATTGCGGTCAAGAATCTCTGACAGGACTGTTCCCACAGCGTATGTGTACAAGCTCATCTAAGCAGAGAGGACTCTGGCCTGTAAGGCCGGTATGTCCAGGTTATAAAACCTAGCAAATGTGGACGGAGTGGCCCAGCCAGCCGCCGCACAAATCTCTGTAATGGGTACACCGCTAGACCACCCCATGACGAGGCAATGCCTCTAGTCGAATGGGCTCGTACTCCAATGGGGCATTGCAGGCCCAAAGAAGAGTATGCCAGCATGACAGCATCCACTATCCACTTAGAGAGTCTCTGCTTCGTGACCGGATGCCCTTTGGCGCGGTTACCGAAGCTAACAAAGAGCTGTTCCGTATGCCTAAAAGGGGCGGAACGCTCAAAGTAGATTCTCAGAGCTCTGACAGGGCATAACAAGGATAACTCCCGGTCCTCCTCAGACGGAGGAAGCGCGGAGAGCGTGATGACCTGAGCTCTGAACGGGGTTGAAAGTACCTTAGGTACGTAACCATGCCTTGGTTTCAGGACGACCTTGGAGTCGTTAGGCCCGAATTCCAGGCAGGCAGGGCTAATCGAAAGCGCCTGCAGGTCTCCAACTCGCTTAACCGACGCTAGTGCTAGTAGCAGAGCAGTTTTCAGCGAAAGTGACCGGAGGTTCGTAGACTGTAGCGGCTCAAAGGGAGGGCCCTTCAAGGCCCTCAGTACAGTGGGCAGATCCCATGTAGGGACAGTAAGGGGCCGAGGTGGATTCAATCTCCTGGCTCCCTTCAAAAAACGGACAACTAAGTTGTCCCTGCCTACCGACTGGCCCGCTATAGGGGCATGAAAAGCCGCTATAGCTGCTACAAATACCTTGAGTGTAGAGTGAGAACGTCCTTTATCTAGCAGTTCCTGCAGAAAGGACAGAACCACTGCTAACTCAGAGGTAGAGGGGTTTTCACCACGGTTGAAGCACCAAGTGGAGAAAACAGACCACTTAAGGGCGTAGAGGCGTCTCGTAGACGGGGCTCTAGCCTCAGAAATGGTGTTTAAATACTCGCTCTGGGAGGTCAGTAGGCTCCCGTTGAGCGGCCAAATGCAGAGAGCCCACAGCTCGGGTCGAGGGTGCCATATCGTTCCGTTCGCCTGAGAGAGGAGATCCCGTCTCAGGGGCACGGGCCAGGGGGCTGCTGTCAGTAGCTGAGTCAGCTCTGACAACCAAGGTTGGTTCCTCCACAAGGGGGCCACCAATAGCACCTTGTGACCCTGTTCCCTGATACGCCTGACGACCTGTGGAAGCAGGGCGATCGGGGGGAATGCATAAAGGAGGAGGTTGGGCCAGTCGTGGGCCAACGCGTCCCTGTCCTTCGAATAATAAATTGGGCAGTGAGAGTTGTCCTTGGAGGCGAAAAGGTCTACTTCTGCCTTGCCAAAGGTCTTCCAGATCTTCTGAACCACCTGCGGATGGAGCATCCACTCCTCTGAGGGGACATTGCTCCGGGATAACATATCCGCTCCCTGGTTCAGTCTGCCCGGCAGGTGTGCTGCCCTCAGCGAGCGCAGGTTGAGCTGAGCCCATTCCAGAAGGCGCTCTGCCAGAATAAAGAGGCGCTTCGAGGAGACACCTCCCTGGTGATTTATATAGGACACCACGGACATGCTGTCTGAGCGAATCAGCACATGGCGTCCTATTAGGTCCGGCAGGAAAAACTGGCAGGCTCGACAAACTGCTAGCATTTCCAAGCAGTTGATGTGCAAGCCGCTCTCCGCCTCCGACCAATGGCCGAAGGTCGGTTTGCCTTCGCACAGCGCCCCCCAACCTGTGTTGGAGGCGTCTGTCGTGACAACTTTCCTGGTGTGGACCAACCCCATGGCCACGCCCTTCCTCATCCACTGTGGGTTCTTCCAGGGGGTCAGGGCTGTTACACAGGCCTGATTCACCCTGATATGCAAGCGTCCGTGACGCCATGCGTTGTGTGGAACCCGTGGTTTCAACCAGCGTTGAAGAGGGCGCATGCGGAGCAGGCCCAGCTGTAACACTGACGAAGCTGCGGCCATAAGGCCCAGCATTCTCTGAAACACTTTGAGTGGGCGAGCGGTGTCGCTCTTGAAGGTGGCCGCGAGTTTCTGAATGGCCAGAGCGCGTTCTGGCGCTATCACCGCTCTCATGTGAGCCGAGTCCAGGACTGTACCCAGGAACGATACTCGTTGGCTGGGGGACAGTGCGCTCTTGGCGAAATTGACCCTGAGCCCCAGGCACTCTAAGTGGCTGAGGATGAGGGTTCTGTGTGAAAGTAGTTCCACCTCTGACTGGGCCAGAATGAGCCAATCGTCGAGGTAGTTGAGAATGCGGATTCCCATCTGTCTCAGAGGGGAAAGAGCCGCGTCCATGCACTTCGTAAAAGTACGGGGGGCCAGAGACAGCCCAAAGGGAAGGACCGTGTACTGGTAAGCCACTCCCTCGAAGGCGAATCTCAAGAATCGTCTGTGACGGGGGGCTATCTGGATGTGAAAGTATGCGTCTTTCAGGTCCAGAGAACAGAACCAGTCCCCTGTGCGAATCTGCGAGAGGATCTGCTTCAGCGTGATCATCCTGAACGGCCGTCTCATGAGGGCGTGATTCAGGCGTCTGAGATCGAGGATGGGCCGGAGGCCGCCATCCTTTTTGGGGACGAGGAAGTAACGGCTGTAAAAGCCTGACTCGCTCAAAGCTGGAGGAACCATTTCTATGGCTCCTTTTTCCAGCAACGTCATCACCTCCGAGCGCAGAACGCGAGCGTTCTCGCCCTGCACCGAGGTGGAGACCACGCCGCTGAAACGCGGGGGTCTTCGAGCGAATTGTAGTGAATAACCTCGTTTTATTATCCCCATAACCCACTCTGACACTCCGGGGATGGCCTGCCAGGCCTCGGCCCGCGTGGCAAGGGGTTGGATAAACTCGAGTGGCCGGCTGCACGGAGGCAGGGCACTCGTGAGAGACGGAAGAGGAAAATTGCTCTTTTTTGAGAATTTTTGTGTTTTATTTTTTCCGCTATCACAGCGACAGTTGCATGGTCGCTTGTACGGACCAGTAGCAACAGACACAATGCCCTCTGCACCCGGAAGAAGAACGGGGTGCCAAGAGGGTTCCCATTAGAGGCCTTTTGGTGGGCGGTCCGGCCGTGGCGGGACTCGACCCTCTCCTCTTCCTGTCCTGCAGATCAGGAGGACGCTGGGGCGCAGGGTCCAACACTATCTTGGGTCGGGGGCCCTGACGCTTCGGAGGGGGTAGCGTCTGGCTGATCGCGAACGCCCTCGCGGCTGCTGAGTTTTGGCAGGCTGAGGGGCGTGAACGGCAGGTGCAGGTTTCGCAGGCTGCTGAGTCGGCGCAGTCCTGGGGCGACTCTGAGCAGCTGCTGGGTTGGAGCGCTTGGGCAGGAAGTGTCGCATAGCCTGTGACGCCTTCTGTGCTTCTGTGAAGCGCTCAGCGAATCCTTCCACCGCAGGTCCAAAGAGGCCGCTGGGGAGAAATTGGAGCGTCAAGGAAGGAGACCCTGTCCGCGTCCTTGATGTCCGTCAGCGTGAGCCACAGGTGGCGCTCGAGCACTACCAGGTTGGCCATAGACCTTCCTATGGCTTGGGCGGTAATCTTGGTGGCTCGCAAAGCCAGGTCCGTTGCGCTTCTCAGCTCCCTGAGAGTCGCAGGATCAGGCTCAGACTCATCTATGGCAGAGAGGAGCTTGGCCTGATAAACTTGAAGGACCGCCATAGAATGTAGCGCCGAAGCCGCCTGTCCAGCTGAAGCGTAGGAGCGTCCAGCGAGCGCTGAAGTGGTCCTGCATGGCTTGGACGGGTGATGGCTTCGCCTTCCAGCCGATGGCAGTGGGTGGGCAGAGATGTGCAGCCACTGACTCATCTAGTTGAGGCATCCTCTCATATCCCTTTCTTCAGCGCCGTCAATGGTAGTGAGGGCGGATGAAGCGGAAGTACGGAGGCGGGCAGAATATGGGGAGCGCCAAGATCTCGTGAGCTCGTCGTGAACTTCAGGGAAGAACGGCGATGGTCGTTGTTGAGGGGCCTGACGGCGCCCCGGCAGAAACCACTCATCTAGACGGCTGCGAGAGGGCTCCTCTGGTGGAGACCACTCTAAACCCAGTTCTTCAACCGCTTTTGAGAGGACACGGAAAAGTTCGGCATCCATCCCGCTTTGGCGGCGCTGGGCGCGGTCAAACCTGAGGGGGCGGGGTCAGTCACAGAGCCCGACAGCTCCTCAGCATCTGAAGCTATCAGTGACATGCTGTCATCGAGTAGCTCATCATCACTTCCCCCAAACGAGACCAGATCGCTCATGTTTGCAGAGGGACGCTGGTCAGGTTTTAAGAAAAGGACGGAAGACACCTCTTTGTGTGGTGAAAACGAGGCACGCGGGTCTGAGCCGGCGTGAGCTCGCTTTCAACCGGGCGCTGAGAACCTCTGCCCGCTGTTTTTTTCCTCACAGGTCCCTGTGGGAAGAAAACGGGAGGGCGCGAGGGGCGGCATCGCTCTCTGAAAAGAAAGCATGCGCGCGCGCGCAGAGAGGCGAGACTGATGTTCTCTCGCAGTGAGAACAATCAGAACCAGCGAGCGCGGCATCCGCATGGGATTTCCCCATGCAGAGAACACACTCGCTGTGACCGTCATCGGCGTGCAGGGGAGACCTGCACGAACCGCAGTAACGGCGCGGCATTAAAACGCCGATTTGCTCTTTTAGAGACTTACGTGATAATCGCCGGATGGCGGCAGCGAACGGGACCAGAACTGCTGCGATGCTGGGGCGCGTAGAAGGCGGATCAGCCGAGCAGATCGAGGTCGCTGGGTCCTACTGCGAGGCGTGTCAACGGCGAGTAGTCTTCCGGGTCAGTGTAGACGAAGTCGTCGTCGCTGAAGGAGAAAAAATCTGAGGATCCTATGGCGAAACGACCGCTTATATAGCCAGATACCCCGCCCATTTCGGCGGGAACTGGAGGGGATCGTCGCCATAGGTTCGTGCAGCTCCGCTGCCGACTCATTGGTTCGTTTTTCTACCACTGCACGAACCAATAGTCGTGCAGTTTCACTGCGTGATTAAATAAGTCTTCAGGTTTAGGAGAAAATGGACATTTTCCCATATGCGTCTTAATAAGACGCAGTACGAGTGGAGTATCGATAGGGAACACAGTTGACTTAAGACAATTTTTTTTTTAGCTGGTGACAATATTCAGATTATTTATAATTTACATACATTGATTTTACTTAAACTGGTCCATTTAAGTTGTATCCATTTAGTAAATATAAACACAAATTATGTGCCACTTAGTCATAAAAATTTTCAAACACACAAATAAAAATAAGAAAGTCTAAAGCAGGGTTATTAGTTAACTAAAACTAAACCCATAATTTTTTTTTAAAATAAATGTTAAATGAAATAAAAGCTATATATAAAGCATTTTTATTAAAAAATTCGTTGATGTACTACACTAAAACTGCGACAATGCAACTAAATTATTAATACATGAACTAAAATGAAATGTAAAATAAAACTGATTTCATGTTGGTTACACCACACTGACTGACAAACAACGGTTTTATAATATTAAACATAAGTGCTTTGTTCTGTGTTTACAGTTGCTGCCGTTGCCACAAAAATGAACTGTGAACTGAACAATCTGGACCCTTTACCTTGTGTGACACACAACATGATCGGCTCCAAACCTGATGACTGGGATCTCATTCTTCTCGGAGACATGTTCTACGATCAAGATCTGGCTGATCATCTGCACAAGTGGCTCCAGACATGCATAACCACACATGGAACACAGGTGCTTATTGGTGACCCGGGACGGGCTCAATTTGAAAGCCATGACATCAGAACATTATTACATAAACTGGCTCACTTTGAGCTGCCCGACTCAGTCAAAGAGGAGAACTATGGACTAACAAATAGCACAGTGTGGTGCTACAACTACAAACCTGATCTATAACAGTTAAAGTATTCATGTGTAAGTATAGTATGGATGTCAATAAAACATTATTCAAGAAAATGCAAATATGTATTTTATCTATCCATCTATAATTGATGCTGTTTACTGTAAGCAAACATGTTCAATGGAACATATTCTGGAGCCGATTACTGTTATTTCATACATTTATTTTTATTTATTATGTATTATAGTACAGTTGAAATGTTGAAAATGAAATTTTACATAAATATATTCTTAAATATTAAATAACATTACAATGCAAGCGCTGTAAATGCTGTAAAAAATTAATAGATTTTTATCATTTTTTTCCTTCAAACATTGAACATTTGTTTAATAAATTTGACAAGGATGATGCATATCTTCTTTGATGAGCGCATTACATTTACGAGAATAAAGTTGCTGTGCTGTAGTTGATGTATCATAGATGATAAGTCACATCAGTACACAGTCCAAGACACTTGTTGGATCTTGTTGGGACCAATGAAGTTTTGGAGCGCCTCCCTTGATTTATCTAAAAGAGATAGAGCATAGATGCACTGAAACAGCATTTTTGACGTTTTGATGTTCCATGTCCATGTGACGCACGTCCTGATTTTGCTGAGTTAGATGTGTTCCTGGGTCAACATATTAATCCCAAAATTAATCTTGACCATTTCCCTAAACCTAACCTTAACCACGAGTAATCCCTAAAATCAGAGGAAATGATAGATGAATGACACTGATGTACAAGCAACAAACACTGATTGTAAGCCTAAACTTCACTTCAAATCCGATTGGTTAATAACAATGTTGTTCAGGGTGAACAAAGACGTTGACCCAGGAACATGTCACACTTGGTAAAATCAGGTTCTGCTCCATGGGACTACCTGTAATCAGGGACATCCATGGAAATTGAAAATTCTGATGTTGGCGCAGTTTGCAAGAACAGCAGTCACAGCCACATCCGTCAAATTGCGACATCGTATCATCTGTAACTCCTGTAACAGTAAATCATTAATTAAAAATAATAATATAATATTAAAATGGTCTTCATGAAAAATGTAAAATCAGTATGCAATACCTTTAGGCTGTGTGAACAAACTCCAGTTGCAAGTCCAATGACCCCTTGATCAGTTACCTTTAAATAGTGTGAATGTACAAGTAGTAAGTATTTGGTCAAAATATAATCATCAGTGTCTACAAAATGTTCAAAAGGATTTAGAGCAGCACTGTGATTTTGGTAAATACACTACCGGACTAAAGTTTGGAATAATTACGATTTGTAATGTTTTTGAAATAACACCCTAATGCTCATCTAGTTGGCATTTATTTGATCAAAAATACAATATGAACAGAAATATTATTACAATTTAAAATAATGATTTATATTTGAACATTGTAAAATGTCATTTATTTCTGTGATGCAAACAGAGTCACAGGATCCTTCAGAAATCATTCTAATATGCTGGTTTGGAGAGTGTTTGTTTTTTTTACATTTAAAAAAAATCCTAATTATTCCAGACGTTTGACATTTAGTGTCCAAGTCTGAAAACCCAACAACGGTGTATATGACAGTGGCGTAGAATTTAGGACGTCCTACCAATATCCAGCTACTACGTGTCCTAGCAATTTTGATCAATTTAAATATATGTTTTATTTTATGTTTCATACGCATCTGAAACGTCATATCACTTATATTACCTTACAAGTTAAAGTAAATATTAGAAACTGCGCGCTCTCAAGGCGCGCATTTAATACACATGCGGAATATATCACGTTTAGAACTCGCACTCAGGCATTGCACCAATTCAAGACGCAGTCTAAACAGATCATATAAAAGCCCACTTCAGGAATGATCAAGGTGCATCTATGAGTTTGAAGTGTGTTTCCGCAGCAGAGCAACGTTAAGAGAGCGCGATCTATGGCTGTATTAGCTCCTATAAAAGCATATATGCAAAAGATCAAATGTTGTGCGGAAATATACACAATCTTGCCTAGGATAAGTAATGAACATCAACAATAATTTGCAAATATAAAGTGATTGTGGTAAACTGTAAGTGGCATTCTGGTGCAGCAGGATTTGGAACAGCATCCTGAGTCGACGGACAGTGTTTAATTTGAATTAATGTTGTTCAACTAATGTACAAAGCAAACTATTAGTGAAATATCCCACAAAATTAAAACAACACTCATTTAAGACTGTCTGTCAATAAGATGCACGATTTTGTTATACAGCAACAGCAGAGTATTTTTTCAGAATCAGCCTGGTCCAATTCAATTAATATTCAAATAAAGTGATGTGTGATTAAAGGGATAGTTCCTACAAATGAAAATCTGTCATCATTTACTCAAGTAGTTCCAATTGTAGAATTCTTTGTTCTGCAAATCACAAAGGAAGATATTTTGAAGAAAGTTTGTAACCCGTGTTTTGGGGCACCATTGATAAGTCAATAATAAATATTCTGTCATCTGTCTGCGATTCTGTCATAGTGTTTTATGTATACCATCATTTACTCATCAAGTTTAGTTTTAAACCTGAATGAGTTTTTTCTTTCACTGGAACATTAACGCTATTTGAAGAATGTGGAAAACCAATTGCTGTCCACTGACTTTCATAATATTTTTTCCTTCAATCAAAGTCAATGTGGACTAGCATTGTTTGGGTATGATTCTTTAAATATTCTTTTAGTGTTCAGCACAATAATACATTTAATACAGGTTTGAGACAACGTATGAGAAATAAAGACTGAAATATGCGCGCAAAACTGAATTTATATAGCAAAATTTGAAAACGATATTAAAATAAAACTTTTTCAAATTTGTTTCTTATTTAAATAAAACTTATTTTTAAGTTTTTGATAAAACTTTTTATCATCTACTCATCGTCATGCGCGCTTTAGCTTCCACTCTCCGCACAAACTATTGGATTGGATGCACATTATCTAGGTTTAACGTTTACCATTGTTATATGCTTGAACTGTTTTAGTATATCTATAGATTTTATATTAGGCAAGTCGTGATTATTTGAGAAGGCTAAATTGATCAAGCGTAGGCTATGATCAGCCTGCCGGTCTGCTGCTGGCCGCTACTTTAAGAAAGAAAACATTTATTTAACGAACAAAAAAATGCTCCAAACGTTTTTCTATATTAACTTAAAAAACTAAACAAAATATAATCACTTTGCCATTACATACAAAACTGAACTATTTTAATAACTGAAACAGTATAACAATCTGATTTGGGAGAAGGGGGTAAAAAGACGGGCTTGGGTTGGACTCGGGCTGGTAATTCTGTTAAGCTGTCAGATACAGGCCGGGCTAGGACCTAAATTTGAGGCCCGTACAGGGCTCTACCGGGAACACGATCGCAATTTCTACTGAGGGGGATTCTACAGGAATTTGATCTGTACGGAGGGGGACCCCATCCCCACCATCCACCCCCCACCCCACCTCCGGAATGCTGGAGGGCACAAGTGAATATGCTGTCAAGGGGGCCCAGAATTCGTAGCGGCGCCCCTGCCCCTACCTCTGTCCCAGAGAAGTAAATGCTGTGCAGCATCCTGCAGTTCTCTCCCAGCTCCAGCAGGGCTATGTCACTGAGAGCAGCGCAGCCACGCAGAGAAACCACTTCCAAACATTTGCAGTGTCGTGCCAGAGCCTGAACCCCAGAGTCTGTCACAGCCGTGCAGCCCGTGAGATCAACGACCTGAAGATAAGGGCACCGGGATGCCAGCACCTCTAGACCTGAGGGAAAGAGAAATACAGCAAAGGTTGAGGTCTTGACCAATTTCATTTGAACAATAGGGCAAACAGATTGCAAATTGAGTCTAAAATTTACAGCTTGGGTGTTAACGTCCAAGATAATGGGGAAATTGATAATAAAGAGCACCTCACATTCGCTTTCTGAATTATTAGTCAAGTAATAAGTGCAATTTAATTTCAGTATATAAAGTTTAGAAATGTTTTTTAATACTGAAAGAAGTCCTTATTTTAAAAAGACTACAATTATTTGGTCAAAAATGCAGTAAAACAGTAACACCATGGAATATAATTACTATTTTAAATGAATGTGTTCAGTTTTATTATATGTAATTTATTCCTGTGATGCAACGCTGATTTTCAGCATCATTACTCCGGTGTCATGTGATCCTTCAGAAATCAATCTAATATGCTGCTTTGGTACTCTATAAACATTTAAACATTATTATCACTGTCGACAGTTGTGCTGCTTAATATTTTTATAATTTTTGATCAATTTATTGTAAATAAAAATAATTGAAGTTATTGTAGTTATTAAAATACTAAATATACATGTATTTAACTCTAGATAGATTTATTTCCAATTATTAGTGACGTTTTCTAGTTGATTATGATTAATAAAGTTTCATTATTATTAGTGCTGTCAAGCGATTAATCGCATCCAAATTAAGTTTTTGTTTAGATAATATGTGTGTGTGTATATTTATTATCTATATATAAATACAAACACATGCATGTGTAGATTCATGAAAAATATGTTATGTTTATATGTTAAATATATTTATATAAAATATAAGAATATTAATATATGCATGTAAATATTTTCAAAATATTTACTGTATGTGTGTGTATTTATATATACATAATAAATATACACAGTACACACATATATTATGTAAACAAAATGGTTTGACAGCACTAATTATTATTAACAATTAATAATATGTATAATTAATCCCGTAATATTTTCAGGTTTAACCACGGGGACACTGTTATTATTTACCCCATATACCAATTTATACATTTCTAAAATAATTGATTAATAATTGACTGTTGTTTCTTTAGTTAATTTCAGTGTCATTTTAGTACTATTTAAATTTTAATATAGTATGCATTGATATTTTTATGTATGTTTTCCTTTTTTTGTTATTTATATCTTGTTTCAGCTTTATTTTAAATACCCGAACACATTTTTAACAGTTTTACAACACTAGTTAATTTACCAACTAATGACTGCATATCACAAATGAAGCCCCATAGACAGCAGTGATTTGTGAGAAGAGTACCCTCAGAGGTGATTTCTGCACAGCCTCTTAACAGTATCGTCCTCAGCTGTAGGCAGTGGATTTGTAGAAGCGCAGAGTCTGACACCTTACAGTTCTGCAGATCCAGTGTGTGGGTTCCGTTGTGCACGAGCTGAAACACAAATCACACGCATGAGCGCAATATATTATCATCACAAACGCTCTGGTGATGGGGACGCAGTACCTGGCTGATGTTGGAGTCGGTGACCGTGCCGTAAGACATCATTATTCGCAATAATCTGTCTTTCACGGCAGCAGGCAACATCCTGATCTCCTCAAACCTGTCAGCGCGCTGAGCAACACTAAACGCGCACCTGCGTGCGGAGAAAACACTCAAAGATCTGGAATTCATGCTAATAAATGAACAGAATTAATACTGTCAATAGCGTTAAACGCTAAATAAAAAACGATGTTACTCACAAGCTCATAAGAGAATCAATAGTAGCCATGATTTGGTCGGTTTTTAGTGCTGTTTAAATGACTAACTGAGAATATATCATATGTAATATACTTTCTTTACGTGTTATAATTAAATCACATCGTTAACTTTCTATCTAGCATCTTCATCGCCACATTGTTTTGGTTTTGTCTCCTTCGTGAGTATATAGTGGGTGGGTCTCATTTATAGTGTTACGTCATTCATAAGCGACAAACATAAGCGTTCGAGGAATTTAAAATATTTTTCAGTTTTGAATCATTTGATGCATTCTTTGTAAACGTATTTTCTGTTTTAAACTGTTTTGCGTTAATGTATGTGAATGTTTAGTATTTAACGTTTTTGTAGTTTAAATGCGATCTTCAAACGCTGTGTAAAATCACCACAGCCTCGAAATAAATGTTATGATCATTACGTTTACTAGGTTATAATATTGCCTGTGTCTGGGAATCTATCTAGCCCAAGGTGTTTCTTGACATATTTTATTATACATCTCCTCTCACAAGTTTACTTGTGTTCTCTGAAATTGCTACTATTAAAATAATGTTCACTTGTTTTATCACTGACCTCTCTGAATCATTGTTTAGCAGAGCTTAAAAAAACAGGAGTAAAATCAAATGTATATGTAACCAAATGTTTTTATTAAAAGGGTCTTATAAAATCATACAAAAATAGAGTGTCATTTCTACAAACCAGTGGAATCCAAATAAAAACGCTACAATATGCAGAATAAAAAAAAGTACACTTTCATGACAAACATGTTTCTTGGAAATGTAATGTATAAAACTGGTACACAAATACTGGATGACTAGCAGCTGATGTTCTGGATGAACAGTGTGCAAATTATGCATTTATATTATAGTACACATTCAATGAAAGTAAATGTAAAAATGTATTTGAACACTTGCAGTTTGTATCTGTTGAGGTTTATCATTCACAGAAAGTAAACATGACAATGAGCCCATTTGCTTTATTTTAATAAAAAAAAAAAAATCACGCTCTTTCACTTAAATTCAACTCTGCTTGGAGGCAAGGTCCTTAATTTCTTGATATTTCTTTTTGAACTCTTGGAAGAGGCTACATGAACCCGAGACGTCAGTGTCCTGGATGGGTTGAGTGCACTTTTTCTTCAAGGGACTGAAACTCCAGACACCTGCAGATAGACAAGCACAAAGCAATTTAGAGGAGTCGTAAACTACCTGTCAGAATGTTATACAAATCAGTTCATTATTCAAAAGTGTTGAATTGCACCTTAACTTTATAAGAGGCTAATAAAAATGTTACTTCAAATTAACAACATTAATCTGGTGTCCAATACCTTGGGTTGGCACATTGCTAGTTTTCACCATATTAGTATTTTCTTCTGGGCCTGACAGCTCTTAAGAAAAAGGAACATGAATTTATATGTTTAGATTTGGTACAGGATAAATAATAATAATAATATATATATATTTCAGAAGTTACCATTTTGCATACGCTGTGATGCGTCGGCTTGAGCGCAATTAAGTTCAGCTCCATCTTTAAAGTTAAAAGTCTCTGGCAATACTTTGAATGCCAAAGCAGGACCCTCATCCAATGGCATCAAAGCAGGGTTCCCCAACTCATATTTACTTTTCTTCACAATCTCGAGTGAATGCAATAATTTGGATGGCACAGACTTCCCTTTAATGATATATTTATTCATTGACATTTGTTGCGTTGTATGCTTATGCGGTCTCTTTCGTCGATTACCTTCAGCCAAATGGACGTCGCTCTTCACATTAGCACTTTGACTGAGCAGTGTTCTGACTGAGGTAGATGAAAGTCCATTTTTGCAGAGTTCAGAAACAGGATACAAGGGCAAGGATTTACGCTGATCCAGATTTTGCAATGATGCTCTTTGTATTCGTTCTCTCCTGTCAGTAGCATTTTCATCTTCCGATTCCACACATTTGCGCTTCTTAGACTCACAATTGTTTTTAACCTTCAGGTGAGAGCTTATAGTTACTTGAAGAGTTTTTGGGGGTTCTTCAAAACTTGATTTCTCTTTGTTTCTTTTAGTTAGCTTTAGTTGGTTTCCTTTTTCAGAGGACGACCCATATAGTGCAAGACATACTGTATTAGTCTTCAAATTAGGAGCTGGGGTGTCTTGCTCAATCTCATTCATAAGCGTCATGTTTGTTGCACATTCTGTGGACGATTCATTTATTTTCTGCTCTGAAGTTTCATTCACTGCCTTAGAGGCCTCTTCAGAACTTGATATGTCCTTTGTAATCTTGGTTTGTCCATAGCAGGATCGTGCAGCAATGGGGTTTCGTCCTCAGAATCATCTGTTCCTTCAAGAACAGCAGCATCCATTTCCTCCCGTTCGCATTCACCTGGACTGTCTTTTTCAGCTTGCACCTCTAAACTTGTGCTGTGGGTCTCAATTTTAATCTCCTTCTCTTTCAACTTGGCTTTTATCTGGCACATGCACAATGAGCTATTTCCATATTCTAAAGTTTGAAACCATTTAGCAAGACAACAGTAAGACTCCAAATGTTCACAACCAGAACTTGTATATTTCTTCTCTTTTGGCTTCACATCTTCTAGGAGCACTTTTTCAGACTTGAGTTCCTGAACTTGAACTTTCACCTGGTCTTCAGCGGAATTATGAACTGTAATGTCTTTCTGCAAGTCCTTATCCTCCAACTCGCCAGCAAACCATAGCTCAGCCATTTCATGAGGGAGAACATTGATCTTTATAGTGTCTAAACCATCAATCTTCTCAGTCTCGCATCTCATGCTCTCACCTGTGAGCATACAGTCAAGTTCAGGCATTTCTTCACTGGATTTACTTTGCACTTGAGATGGTTCTTTAATCACAGGATCAAGTTTTGGTGGAATTGCACAAGTTCTTTGGCTCATTGATCCTTCAGTCAACACAGGACTTTTAGCTCCATCAGTCCCTTCCAACCTCCATATGTTTATCTGTTCTTTTGTTGATACAGTGTCTGTGGGTGAATTCAACAAACAGGCCTTGTGCATTGTCTCTGGTGGTGCAACAACGTCTTTATCTTCCATAATCTGATCAGCAAACCATTGCATAGCCACTTCATGAGGGAGAACATTAATCTTAATACAAGCTGAAGTGTCCAACCCGCCAATCTGCTCTTCGTTCATTTCCACAGGAAATGCTTGACCAGGTTTTTGATCAGTGTGACATCTCACACTCTTATCTGCGAGTACACAGTCAATTCCAGGCATTTCTTCATCTGATTGCACTTGATATGATTCTGCAAGCACAGGATGAATTGTTGGTGGACTTGCGTTGCCAACTGGGCTGGCTGATCCATCAGTCAACACTAGATTTTTGGCTCCATTACACAAATGCGCACTAAGCCTTGATGTTGCAGTTGAGGTTTGATGCTTATTTTTCAAAAGGTCACGTTTTCCAGTTTGGTGTTGATGTTTTCCTACTGCCCTACCCAGATGTGTCATGGCGTTCAGTGGATGTACTCTATTTGATTGGGAAACTGGCCGTGCAGCAGTGTCTTTATCTTGCACTAACTGACCAGAAAAGCATTGCTTAGCCACTTTGTGAGGGAGGACATTAATCTTAATAGAAGCTGAAGGATCCATCTCAAACTCCTCTTTATTCATGTTCACAGAAAGTTCTTGACTGGGTTTTGGATCAGTCTCACATCTCACGGAGTCATCTGAGAGTACACAGTCAATTTCAGGCATTTCTTCATCGAATTCATTTTGCATTGGAGATGGTCCTGTGAGCACTGGATAAAGTTTTGGTGGACTTCCATAGTCAATTTGCCTGGATGATCCATCAGCCGACACTGGACATTTGGCTCGACTACAAAGGGAGTCATCCAGCCTTAATATTTCATTCTTTGTGTTGCAGCAATGTCTTTATTTTCAGCAAAGCATTGTTTAGCCACTTCCTGAGTGAGAACGTCAAGCTTAATAGAAGATGAAGCATCCATCTCAAACTTCTCATCATTGATTTGTACAGAAAGGTCTTGACAAACTTTTGGATCAGTCTCACATCTTAGGGTCTTATAAAATTTACGGTTAACCATCATGTCACTGGATTCATTTTGCACTTGAATTAATGGAACAAACTCCTGTTTTTCAACCACAGGACTAAGCGGCAATGCTTCGATTGTGCAGTCACTTTGGCTGGATGATTCATCAATCAACATGGGACTTTGGGCTTCAACACAATACCAAAACGTTGTCCAGTTTTGATGTCTAGATCATGGTCCTCCAATTTTTTTTCATGGAGCCGCAGCTGTAGGGCAAAGTCAATCGAGAGCCACTTTACCAAGTTCAAAAGTTACATCCAGATAAATAGTTCTTTTTATCAATCTGATCCCTGAAATGCTGCAATACAAAAGGGCTATTCTTTATCATTTACCAGCAAATTTTAACTTGACAAAATTTAAAAAAAAAAAAAAACTGGTTTACCTTACTTGGAAGACCTCATATAATTTTTTTCAATACTACCCATCATGTTTTTGGTGAACAATACATGCGTCAGCAGCGCAAAGGTTTTTCGATTCCAGGGAACACACATTTAAAAATGAAACATGCAATTGTAAGTCGTTTTAAAAGCGTCTGCTAATCATAAATGTAATTCTAGTTATATTTCTCAGTATATATTTTTTTTAAATATAATTATTTGTAATAGCAGACCCTGTCTGAGATCTACACCAGACCAGACAGTCTCCGCGCCGCTGCGCTAAAATGCTATACTTGACGCGAAAACGTGACAGTCAAATCATTTGAACTTAGGATACAGTACATAAATGGAACAGGCATATTTGGGGGATTGTCCATCGCGCCGCATCCAGTAACAACATGGGTTCCAGATTGTGAGCGGAGAGCGCCAACATTTCCTCTCCGCGCCCGACATTATATTCACTCTGCTCCATCCGCTCCGGTTTCACTTTTCCGCTCTAAAGTGTCAGAGTTTTTGAATATCCCAGTTCTGTTCATAACATATATTAAAAAAGAGATGGTAATACATAAAATAAATAAAATAACGAGTTCAAAGTGGCTTATTGGAAGTGTGCAAACTTTTTTCCTCCACATGACAAGCAAAAATCAAACTTAAAAGGTATAATTGCTTTTTTGCAGTGCCAATTTTGTTTCTGAAAAAATCTCTTTTCGTCATTTATTTACTATTATCGTAATTTCATTCTGCTCATTCGAAATCAGACACAGATGAAGGAGCACTGTAAGATTACTTATTTTAATGCATTATATGAGAGCGCGTGCTGTGAATAAATGGAACTTTTTTAATCATGCTTTCATGGAAATTTCAGTAGCCTCAGAAGAAAAAGTTCAAATTCCCTTGAGATTGTATAACTCACTTGCCATCTGTAATCTTTTTATTTGGATCCGTATCAAAGCAAGCTAAATATGTTAACAGTGAATTCTTGCTAAAGATTTAATTACGGCCGTTGGCATGAATTAAGCCTACCGGATGGAGCTGGTGGAGCGATCTTTGGAGCAGTGAAAATCACGCTCCGACTTTTAAAAAATACCCTCCTCCCTTCATTCCAAATTACACCGCTCCATCCCGCCACGTACTTTGATTGGGTTCTGGTGTTTTCTATGTTTTTGTCGATCGCGCATTGCGTCCATTTGACATGGTGTGAGTTTTTTAATGGGTTATGGTTCCTTCTGTTATAGCTCTGCTTGTTTTTAGTTTTTATGGAACTTCTGTATTGACTGCTAACAATCATCATATTATTTACTGCCATGGGAGCCACAAAGTAAAGCTTGGCAGCCGCATTCTCGCGAGCCGCGCATGAGTAACTGTTCTAGATGCTTTATTTTTTCAAACCACCATGTTTTTCTCATTTTTTTATACTTTAATGAAACATTTCGTTTTTCCAGTGTTTCTCACCAGATGTCTCATGCCCTTCAGGTTACCAGTATTTGTTGTTCAAAGCTTCGGAGAGAAGTTATCAATCACTGGTGGAGACGGAGCTCGACGGAACAGGACATTCTTCACGAATCTTGTCTATTTTTCTCCGGAATTTGTTCTTCTTGTTGTATGCTGTAATCGGATTATGTTCAGCTAAAGATATTTACCGGCTTAGCAATGCTAGAGTGTACTGAATTTTGGCCTTCTCTAGCTTCTGTCTGCTTGGTGGTCTTCTGTTGATATTGTCCAAGTACTTGGGGTGTGTTCAAAGGCGCCCCGTTTGTCTGAAATGCAAATAACTTTATGCTTTCACCCATGCAAAGCACTCTAGCCATTTCGTGAGGGAGAACATTCATCTCAGTGGCTGAAGCATTCATCTTGTCAGTCTCCACTTCATTCACATGCACAGGAGGTTCTTGACTAGGTTTTGCAATGGTCTCAAATCTCACGTTCTTATCAAGAACGGCACAGTCATTGATACATTTTTTTTGACTGGATCCAACTTGCAATTGAGAAGTTAACACAATCTCCTGTTGTTCTGCAACTGCTTGAATGGGCTTTGGTGAGTTTGTATAGTCACTTTGGCCAGTTGATTTGGGCGAAACAACACTATTGGTTCCAAATTGGTTATCCAAACTTAACTTTCCTGTCAGGACACCTTGTTCATCCAAATCCACCATGGCCTCCAGAGAATTTGTAATAATTGGTTGACTGTTGGTTAGTTCTATAACCTGACAATTATGCATCGGTGAGCAATTGATGTTAGTCACAGGTGGAGATTGACCATTAAATGAAACGGGAACGTTTTCACGTAGACTCTCATTGTTTGATGCTGGTTCGTCTGCTGGTACTTTGTTCTCCACCTCTGATTGTAATGATTTAGTCCTAATCAATAATGGGTTTTCAGTGGCATCTTGCAATTTGCTTGGTTCTTCACATGGCAAGTTTTGTGCTTCGTGTTCAGGGACATTTTGAAAAGACTTATAGAACCAAGAATAACCACATTCCTTGTCGATTTCATCAACGTTTTCATTAAGATTTAACCAGGACGAAGTGTACGTCATTTTCGGTGGCGCTTCGTTGTGCTTTAAAATGTGAAAATCCTTGATGACTTTGCTACGAGCATCATTTACAATTTGCCTCAGTATCACAGGCTCGTTCATTGGAGAGCAATTATAAACTTCTTCCATTATGCTTTGATATATGCCACTTTCTACAGCTTCAGAAATCTTGCGAGTATCCCCGTTCCAGTAAAGCTTTAAGATCTCCTTCCCAGGGTCAGTTTTGTGGATGTTCTTTTGCTCCCCATTTTCCATTTGCTGAATCACGTCTATTAAGGTCTTCAATCGATCTAATGGCCATTCAATAAAAGGAACAGTGTCCAGGTCAATTGTTTTATTGTCTATGATGGTACAGTTTTTATTTGTATTTTCAGACGATTCATTTTGCATTTGACCTGGAACAGACTTGTTTTGTTCTGAGACCACACAATTCAGGTTTGGCGAACTCGCACGGAGACTTTGGTCAGTCGATTCATTAGCCAAAACGGGACTCTTGGCTCCAACTACGTTGCAAAGGTCATCATTCAGCCTTGGTTCTGCTGACTTCGGTCGTTGACGCTTGCTTGTTAGGTCATTTGGTTCTCCCGTTTGGTTAATCAGATTAGCGTTGGTCCGAGGATGTGGAATATTTGGGTGATTGTCTACAGTCTCTTGCGCAAGGCTTACATTCATTTTCACATTAGCAGATTTGTCTACGTTAACAGGTGCTGTTCCTATCGGAGACAATGGCGTGACAACAGCAACAGCTCTCTGAGCAGCATTATTCAGTTGCAGGTTCTGTGTACATGTAGAAAGCATTTGCACGTTAGCATTTTTGGATTTCTCAGCAGACAATAACTGGTAAAGGTATCCACCAAACAAACTACTTGGGCCATGATGTGCATTTTCTGTTGGGGGACAATAATTTAGGTCAGATGGCAAGCTTGTCCTTGTTTTTGAGGAGTCTATTGGCAAATTAGTAGGACTATTTGCATAGTGCTGCCTGCTATGCAAGTTGGTTGTGTTGACATTTATTCTAGCTTCATTAAGACTTTGAGTGTCTATTGTTTTAAACTGTTGCAAATTATTTGGGCCAACTGATGAGGAGATAGTTTGCTGTAGCATGTATAAACTGTTGGTTGAGTTAAAGGCACATTGTGACACGTTTGGCCCATTATTGTTGGAAGCACCTTGTAGATTTGCGTTGTTAACAGGTAGGAATAACTGGCAATTAGTGGGCATGTTCCAAATAATAATTTGGCAGTCCGGTTTTCCTGTTCGGCATCGTATGGTTTGAATTAAGCTGATTTTCTTGTGCAAGTTTTGTGCCTTTTGTAGATTGAACGCCACTAGCCAAAATCTGGTCATTGGTTGCTGGTTGCACTGTGCAGGTGAAGTAATTTCCAGTGGCAGTTTGTCCAGAATATGAGGGACTTGCAGTGGGAGGTGGTAAACATAGTTGGTAAAAGTTCTGGCTCATGCCGTTTCCAGGTGTAGTTCCTTGTCCATGCAAGTTTTGCTGTTGTCCTGAATGTTGTGAGTTGGCCTGCATGCTACTGAATGTTCAACTGCATCTCTAGACAGAATGTAGGAGTGGAATAATCACATCCCTGGAAAAAAGCAAGCAAAATATTAGGGTAACAAAATTCTTACAAACTAAATACCATTAGTATTACAAGATCATTCACAGGTGTTAGTGTTAAAACAGACGATTTTGTAACTCTTTGTTAATCATTTAATATGGTGGAAAACAGTAGATTTTGTTAATCATCTAATACTTGGCTTTAATACTCATGTTTATGTTGAAATGAATTGAATTTGTCGTTTCTATATGTCTCATTATATGTTTTATTAAGAAGTTTTCTGCTCCAGAGCAGGGTCGGAGTGTCTGAGCAGCAGCCAGTCTGCTGTGGAAAATTACCAAACATAAATCAAGATAAAAACCGAGGTTGGTACGGGTGAAAGCACGGGTGGGGCTAGTGGTCTCTAAGCAGAGCGAGAAAGTAAAGGCTGTTTTCACATTCAGCCAAAAAACATTGGGTGAAAACTTTCAGATTGTTTGGGCTGAAGACAATTCTTCATAAAAACCTTTTTATTCTTAAAACATCCTTCGTACTATCTTCATCCAAGTAACCACATTAAATTAACTCTTGGAAGTGGGGCTTGCGATATGATGATTTTTGATCGTGGAGATAAAAATGTCTCCACGCTGCTTTTGGAGAAATATCATTCTGCTACAGCGCACATCATCAGCTGCAGTTCTGGCGCCTCCATATCAAACTGTCCAACGCGACATACATTCACATCCGTGTTAACTCAGCAGTAGAGTTACTCTCACGGAACACTGCACTTATTCGCAGTCACAAAAGTGCATTATTTGCATGTTTTAAAGCGTTTCCGTTAAACGTTTCAATCACACACTGTTCTGACGTGCGCTTTTTCTGAGCCCGTACACCTGAAGAGCATGCACGAAAAAGCCCGTCAAACAGCACCTGATAACTGAACCAAGTTATCTTTTGTGCTAATAGTGTCAAAACACATAAGGTTTATGCATAGACTCAATTGGTTATGTCTAAAATAAAAGTAAACAGCTGAGACAAACGGATGCGTGCCTGGATATTAGATGCATGCAGGTCTTAAAGGGACAGAACTAAACATGTTACCGACTGTAATTAAAGGGATAGTTGACCCTAAAATTTAATTTCTGTCATTTACTCACTCACATGTTGTCCCAAACCTGTATTAATTTATTTCTTGTGCTGAACACAAAAGATGATATTTTTAGGTTAGAATATGAGGTTAGACCTCATCTTCAAAATGTCCAACTCAAGCTGCAGAACTCTTTGTTTACATGGAGTGAATCAACATTCAAACATGTCTGTTTTGCTCTTTTCAAATCTTATGGATCATTTTTTATTTAAAATTATATTATTGACAGCAATATAAATAATTTAAAATTAGCCTTAATTTATTTGTTCCTGATCTCCAGTCTGAGTTGAGTTGATCCAAATAGCATCTTATACTTCAGTGGATGCAAGAATATCTAATCATCTGTACAAAAGTGTCACATGATCAATAACACAAATGTGTGACTTAGAAATAGTGCAAAATTCTCAATATTTATTTGTATTAAGCACAGTGTTTGTTTTAAATCCCTCCAAATCTTACAAAATGGGTTTATGTGTTTTAAGGGGAAAGATAGAGCAATCTTAGACTTTTGGACCCCATTGTATGATACCATTCAAAGATTTGGGGTCAGTAAAACATTTTCTTAAAGAAATTAATACTTTTATCTTGCAAAGACGCATTCAATAGCTCAAAGTGACACTATTTATACTGTTAATGTTCTTTTGACATTTGTGTTCATCAAAGAATCTTGAAAAAAGATTTGGTTTCCACAGAAAATATGAAGCAGCACAATTGTTTTCAACAATAATAAGAAGACATGTTTCTTTAACAGCACATCAGCATATTAGAATGATTTCTGAAGGATCATGTGACACTGAAGACTGGAGTAATGATGCTGAAAATACAGCTTGCATGACAGGACAGAATAATTACATTATAAAATATTCAAATAGAAAATCCATATTTTAAATCATAATAATATTTCAGAACATTGATGTTTTACTGTATTTTTGATCAAATAAATTAATAAATGCAGCATTGCTGAGCATAAGAGACTCTTTCAAATACCAAACATTTTACAGACCCCAAACTTTAGAATGCTAATGCATGCATAAATGAAATACTTTAAAGTTCCAAGTAGCAGTGTGTCCTTGCAAAAAAATTAATAATGTATTTTTATTAAATGTTAGTTGTTTATACTAACATTAATGTATTTGTCAAAGAGTGTGGATTCCATATATAAGACCAATATACAGTGCTCAGCGTAAATGAGTACACCCCCTTTGAAAAGTAAAATTTTAAACAATATCTCAATGAACACAAAAAAACATTTCCAAAATGTTGACAAGACTAAGTTTAATATAACATCTGTTTAACTTATAACATGAAAGTAAGGTTAATAATATAACTTAGATTACACATTTTTCAGTTTTACTCAAATTAGGGTGATGCAAAAATGAGTACACCTTCTTCAGAAAACCAACAGTGGCCTTAGATGTGTGTTTAGGATCATTGTCATGTTGGAAAAGTGCACGACGACCAAGGGCACGGAGTGATGGTAGCATCTTCTCTTTCAGTATAGAGCAGTACATTTGTGAATTCATGATGCCATCAATGAAATGCAGCTCCCCGACACCAGCAGCACTCATGCAGCCCCACATAAGGACACTGCCACCACCATGTTTCACTGTAGGCACCATGCATTTTTCTTTGTATCCCAGTAGTCTTCATCTTTGTCAGCATGGGCCCTGGCAAACTCTAGGCGGGCTTTTTTGTGCCTGCTTTAGGAGAGGCTTCTTTCGTGGACGGCACCCATGCATGCCATTCCTCTGCAGTGTACGCCGTATTGTGTCACAGGAAATAGTCACCCCAGTTTGGCTTTCTACTTCTTTAGATAACTGCAGTGAACTTGCATGTCGATTTTCTTCAACCCTTCTCATCAGAAGACGCTCCTGACGAGGTGTTAACTTCCGTGGACGACCTGGACGTCTCTGTGAGATGGTTGCAGTTCCATCTTTTTTAAATGTTTGTACCACTTTTGCTACAGTATTCTGACTGATAAGTAAAGCTTTGCTGATCTTCTTGTAGCCTTCACCTTTCTTGTGTAAAGAAATTATTTTCTTTGTGACATTTCTCTTCCATGTGGTGCCATTGCTGACAGCATGAAATGGGAAGGGGTTTTCTTTAAGTAACACCCTTTTTATAGTCAACTGTCACCTGTGTAATGAATAATTAGACTCACCTGTGGTTGAATTCTTGTTAAATTAGACATTTGTAGTCTAAAATTTAGCTTTGCTCCAGAGACTTTCAGTGGGGTGTACTCATTTTTGCATCACCCTAATTTGAGTAAAACTGAAAATGTTGTTCTCTAAGTTATATTATTAACCTTACTTTCATGTTATAAGTTAAACAGATGTTATATAAAACTTAGTCTTGTCAACATTTTGGAAAATATTTTTGTGTTCATTGAGATATTGTTTAAAATGTTACTTTTCAAAGGGGGTGTACTCATTTACGCTGAGCACTGTATAAAAACAGGCTAAGAGTAATTGAGGGTATGTTATTCAAATATTATAATTGTTGCATATGTTGAAACATACATTTAGTAACTAAAAGTGTCAGAAAAAAAGAGTTAAAAATGAGGAATAATGCTTTAAAAAGACCTTTCCAGATAATCACAAGTGTTTGTCAAGTCAAGTCACCTTTATTTATATAGCGCTTTTAACAATACAAATTGTTTCAAAGCAACTGCACAATATCAAAATAGGAAAATTGTGTATCACTAATGTAAAATGATAAGATTAAACGCCCATTTTTCAGATAAAGGCATTTCATTATTGAATTCAGGGATGTTTGACACCGTGGGTTCTTATTGGAAACAGTAAATGTACCAAGTGATCCTCTGCAGCCCTCTACTGGTCATAGAATCAACATACATATAATAATATATATTTTTAAATCATAGTCTATATATTAAAGGAATGAATAATCATAACTTAAATAATTAAAAGATTAACAAAAGAAAGTGTCGCTTTATTGTGCCATAAAGAGTCACAAAATCACTTTCACAGACTTTTAAATTAAATGTTCCCTCCGAATGACCTTGTAGACTGAGTCATTAACCATCTTCAAGAATCAGCTAAAAACACATATCTTCCATCTTTATTTGACCCTCGAACTCTAGCACTCTCTATTCTAATTCTGTCCCTATAAACACAAATACTAACACTAGTTTTATTATCTTTGTGTATTCTTTTTTTATTATTATCCAATTAACAAAAGCAAAAAATGCCTCTATCACTAGCTTGCTCTATTCTTTTTCTATTCTATCTCACTCTTAAAACAAATGTGTTGAAAACAACACAACATGTGTTATTTTTAACACATGTTCTGAGTGTTCTCAGGGACAACACATAGTTAAACAGTTAAATTCAACACACAAAACGTGTCATAAAATGTAACACATAAATGTGCAGCTTAATTAAACACATTGATGAGCTTTTTTGTATGTATCTAACACAACTGTGTGTTACTAAGAAATTGTTTAATATATGTTAATATAAAATGTATTAAAATTGTTAGATCAATAAACAATGTGTACATTTATCATGAAATCTCACAGGAAACCATTAGACACTCCTCACATTCTGTTTATTTGTTTTCTTTTTAACATGGAATTAATGCATTCAAATGTTTTTACTACAGTATATTGACTATAAACTTGTGAAATATACATTTCAACACATTCAACACATCATACATTATAAAAAAGCATTCATCAAATATTATAAAACTCATATCTGTTAAGCAGTCAAATAAAACATCAAATATGCATGAAACAGTTTCCAACATATAAAGTACCATATTTTCTGAACTTATTCTCAAGTGTACCAACATGTTCTTTTTCATACAGAAAAAATAACTTTTAATGAACCTGAAAACTGTATTCAAAGAAATAACCATTACACACGTACTGTTTATGCATTTACCTATAGGTTATCATGTTTACAAAACAATTCATTTGTCAAATCTGGTCAAAACACAATGTGTTCAACAGTTTCAACCACCAACATGTTTAATACAAAATTTTGTATCTAGGAGTTACATATTGCTGATCACAAAATTATACAATATTTAAAGGTCTGCAATCTATTAAGTCACCAGGCAGCTTTGACGTCAAAATCTTTGGTTCTGATGACATTGAAGGAAAAAGTGTTCATCAAAATATTTAACTCTTAAAACTCTCAGGAACATAAGTGCACATTCTCTTTCACTTTGGGGAATAATGTGAATAGCTTCGCCAAATAATGGTTCTCCCCTTTCATCTGCTTTGGATACTGAAGATTGCACAGCCAATAGAATTTGAAAAGTATGTCTACAGCACAGGTCAGGCTTTCAACATCAAGTGGAAGGGCAAAATAATCATTCTTTGCCACAATTAAGTACTGGGCTCCATGTCCTAGAGAACCGATGGAAACCAACTGCGGCTAAGCTGACTTCAGGGACCCACTGGATTCACTGAGCAAGGAGGTCACGTTGGTACCAGACATGCTGATCTGCTTTCTCCAGCAAGTGTCTGATGTCATTTTTCTTCTCCACACTGTAAAAAAAATCTGTTAAATTTACGGTAAAAAAAGCTGTGGTTTTCAGAATGTTACCGTGAAAATACGGTAGCAACATTTTAAGATTTACAGAACTGCTTAAATTTACAGTGAAAAAACGTATTTCTTTAACTGATACAATGTTAATTTACAAACTTTTCAGTGAACTAATTTTATTTGCACAATGGTGACCCACAAAAAACAACCGGAAGTTGACTGTTAGGTTTTACAGTATTTTGCTGCTTTTTTCCTTGATTTTACGGTGAAATACCGGCAGCTGTGGTTGCCAGTAATCTACTTTTTTTTGTTAAAATTACATTTGTGTATTATTTTTTCATCTCACACATTTAACCCCTTTAATCCCCCTTAACCCCTTTAAGGTACATCTGTTGAATGACACTAAGAAATGACAAAAACATTTTATTTATTGAAATGTTTACTTTAAACACTAAAATTAATGGTTTACCTGTAATGGTTGAACACATCCTTCTAATATTTCCTGGGTGTTGCTTGCAATACAATATATTTGAAATGTATCAAGCTCCCGACCTCCTGCATTCACATCAGTGTCAATTAATTCTTGAAAATCTGTGTCAAATCTCAGTATTCGATCAAGAGATACTCGTTCAGACAGCTCAGTTTTGGCTATCAGTTCTCCGACACTTTCAACTGTGAATAGTTTTCTCCATGTTTCCTTTCCATCTATGAAGACAGTTGCAAGCACCCAGTGTAAATTTGTTAGAGTAACTGTAATTTGTTCCTCGACATCTATCGTCTAAATAAAAGAAAAACAATATCCAAATATATCCACAACGAGAAAACAAATAACAATAAAAATGTACATTTTAAATAGTCAGTGAGTCCTCAGGTAGCACAAAATGGCACGCAAGGTTGATTACGTTATGTTTGCGTTGTTGAATATGAAACATTCCATAGTAACTTAATTGTAAAGGGACGGTAAGGTTAATGAGTTCATACTCAACGTTCAATACAAATATGTATTTCGCTTAATATGTATTATTAACAATTGTGCCAACACAACTTTACAAAAACCGCGGCAAATGCGCTAGCTTGCGGGCCTATAGACGACATTTAGTTAATAGGCCAGCCGTGTATTTGGGGTACGAAACATAGAGACAACATAATACAAATTACAACTAACACAAAACAATCTTAAGCACGGTGGGAAAAAAATTACTATTATAGAAGTATTTTAATTATTTTCACTCACCTGAGGCAGACAGCTGCATTATCTGGCATGGCTGACAGAGCGACGCAGGCGCTCACACAGCACGTATTCCCGAAATCCAGTATTTTCACCCAGCGCGCCCAAATGCTTATTTTATATTGGCAACATTATAAACTACATAAATACAGTAGATATCGCCCTTTGACTGTAAGCAAAATAAATATACGTTTTATTTCAATATGTACTGCTGAAATGTGTTTAACACAATCCGTTCATCACAATATTTACACACAATGTGTCAGTAGTAACACAAAATGTGTTACGAATTATTTAACACATATTTTGTGTAAATTTTTAACACATCATTTTTAAGAGTGCTGATAAGCCCCTGTTCATTAAATGAAAAGTTTTAATTTCTCATTGCAAGAAAAAAATGTGTTTGTTGTATGCAATGCTTCAACGAGAGACTCTTTGAATCAGAAAAAAGTCAATTAAATTATCAGTTCAATTATCCTCATAATAAAATCATCTTCCACGTTAAACTGGATGTACTGTAGCCTACTGTATTTCTGAAAAAAATGTTGATTCCATAAGATCACATTTCTGGACGATTTAACAACTTTTTATGCATATAGTATGAGCTTTACTGTGGTGCATTTAAAAAATAAAAAGCTGTATATTGTTGCATGGACTGATGTTGCTCGTTTTTTATGGGAGTTTTAAGCATTTTAAACAAAATGCATTATGTTCTAACTATATATATATATATATTATATATATATATACACGTTTTTAAATAAGTTATTACATTCGATCATACAAATCAAAATAAAAGTAAGATTTTTTTTAGGATGGGGGGTACTTCGGGAAATGTTGCTATATGGCAACACTGTACCACAATGGAAAATGGTCAAAAAAGTTGTTTTTTTTAATGAAATTCTGATTGTATTATCTATTTCAATGCATTGATATATTATATTCTAAACTCATGCAAACCAAAAATGTATTGTATTTGTGCAATATACTTATCGTTCAGAATAACAATTTAAGGAGTGGAAATGAATTACTGCCATTAGACTTATAAAGCATTTTTGGATCCTTTGAACGTTCACAGATGTTAACTATGATTCAAACTTTTGCAGACGGATTAAATTCAAGGTTGTCAGGTTGTAACTTAAAACTGTAAGAAAACAAACATGAGTGAACTTTGAAAGAGCAGGTGCAAAATTCCAACAAACCTTATTTTAACACTAATATTGCGTAACACACAGGAATTACAACGGTTCAGAGTTGGAAGAGCTATTTCATTGATAAGATGGGTGGCTCTTAAAAGAGCCTTTGGGTCTCGGGGAGTCGGATCAGAACTCTACTTGGAACTGGTGTACTTGGTGACGGCCTTGGTGCCCTCAGACACGGCGTGTTTGGCCAGCTCTCCGGGCAGCAGCAGTCGCACGGCAGTCTGGATCTCTCTCGATGTGATGGTGGAGCGTTTGTTGTAGTGAGCGAGACGAGACGATTCACCGGCGATGCGCTCGAAGATGTCGTTGACGAAAGAGTTCATGATGCCCATCGCCTTAGAAGAGATCCCGGTGTCAGGGTGAACCTGCTTCATAACTTTGTAGATGTAGATAGCGTAGCTTTCCTTCCTGGTCTTTCTGCGCTTCTTTCCTCCTTTAACGGCGGTCTTAGTGACGGCCTTCTTGGAGCCCTTCTTAGGCGCGGACTTTGCTGGTTCAGGCATGAAGATGATAATTCTGACGAATCAATGATTATAATGAGCCGGACAGACGCATTTATTGACTCGCCTATGCTAATTTTCAAGAAGTTATGGAGCTTTCTGATTGCAGGTTTTCGTTGACTAAACCCATAAACTCGTATGTGATTGGACAACAGGCAGAATCATGGGCGGAACGAGAGCCAATCACAGGCAGTGAATTGATAGCCCCGCCCAGTGCTCGGTGTTTAAACGACATCAGCCGTTATGAAAGTTTCCTTTGTTTAAATTCCCGCTCTTTGTTTGATGTTTTATAAAATAAAACAAATGGGTCTCAAATATCATAGTGTATTTTTAAAACCCCTTAATAGACCCATTAAGATAATTTGGAGAAAGGAAAGCAATGAGGATTATACTTTATTTGTCTCTGTAGTCCTGCCACTTTCGGGCTCCAACTTAAATGTCATCGCCATCTGATTGTTTCCCTTTATTTGGTAAATCACTTAAATTCAAAGAAAACGCTAAACAAACTAAATGTTACATCACCGAATTTAATCAGTGGTTCTCAATTCCCCCATAAAACAAAACGCATAACGAAATTACCTCTACTTAATCTGTTTGCTTAAATTACATGGCAAGATACGTTTCTGACAGTGGTGTATACATTAAGCAATTTTGACCATTTATGATTAAACCCACATGATTGCGCTTTAGGTGTACAACAATACAGTAAAGTGCTTTATAAAAGCAACATTAATGAAATTGCACTTGGCAGATATTTACACGTGTTTTAGGAGTATGGTATGTTTTTTTTCTTAGAGAAGGATTATCATTGCAAAACTGTTATATATTGCCTATTTGTGACCTTTGTAGTAACTTTTGAAGTGGAGTTCACTCACATTATTTTCGTGATTTCCACCATGAAGAAACAGCAACATTATGTCAACTCTTTAAGTGACTGTATAGGTGGCTCTTAAAAGAGCCGTTGGGTTTTTATGTAATACGGACATGTTTATCCTCCGAAGCCGTACAAAGTGCGTCCCTGTCGTTTCAGCGCGTACACGACGTCCATGGCGGTGACGGTCTTTCTCTTGGCGTGCTCGGTATAAGTAACGGCATCACGGATCACGTTCTCCAGGAAAACCTTTAGCACACCGCGGGTCTCCTCGTAGATCAGACCGGAAATACGCTTGACTCCACCGCGGCGAGCGAGACGACGGATGGCGGGTTTGGTGATGCCCTGGATGTTATCCCGCAGAACTTTACGGTGACGCTTAGCGCCTCCTTTGCCGAGTCCCTTACCTCCTTTGCCTCTTCCAGACATAATTCAGGAGCTTTTGGAAATAAACTGCGAAAGCAATTAAATGACGCCAAGCGATCCTCTCGGCTCTTTTACATTTGCTTACAAGACCTAACTGAAACCAGTCTGCTTCACTTGGCGCGCAGCCTCATCCCCGCTACTTAGTTAGAGCAGGAAAGAATGTGCTTTACAACCCCCAATCTAATGTCTGTCCTGTTAATTACAATTCGTTTTAAAATGTTCATTTTGACAAAGAAGATTTATAAAATCATATCTAATTAATATAAACATGTGTGCATTTGGCACACCGCAGGAACGCACACCGAAATAAACGGAGAGCAAATATTACATCAGTGGTTCTCAATTCTCCCGTAAATAAACACCATGTATAATTGAATTACCTCGACTCACACATTAACCCTAAAACTGGTAACGTATCCAATGGGATACAAACATTTGAGAGGCTGTGGGGAGAAGCAGTGAAAGCGTCTCTTATTTCTTAGTTTCATTTTGAAAGTATTTGTTGTGCATATTTAGATGAGGTGACTTTAGTTTCTACATTATATATTTTTTTTCGCACACATGAAGCATTTAAATTCGCTTTGCTGCCTGTAGTGGGACATCTACTCACTCTCCGATAAAAGTGTATTTAGTTCATATATTTGCACATGTTGGAGGGGACTTACCTGTTTAAAAAGACGTTATTCAGCATTAGCTTATTAGGTTAACATTGAAATTGTATGAATTACATGACTTTTTTTGTTAAATACAAACATTGTATCGCCCTTTTAAGAATAGACATCAAGATATAAAAAAATATGTGATTTTGTGGCCTTTGTTTTAGAAAATCAGATATTGTTTCAATCTTGGCAAATATATCGTTGGTCAGGTCTGACAGTCAAGTTCCATATCTGGCAACTGAAGTGATGCAGTGACACAAAATTATTGATTTGTGACTACATCAAAAAGTTCAACATATTTGTTAAAATACTTATTTCATATAAAATATTATACTACATTATCATTATTGTAAATAAAATGATATAACTTTTTTATATATTTCTTTTTTTGCCCCAAACTGGCAACGTATCCTGTGAGATACAAACATTACAATCTAAATTAAGTCGTTTCGAAATAACATGATCAAGTTGTATTATTTGTCCCAACAAGATGGAAAATAGAAATTAATTTGCTGAGGTCTCTTTGTGGTTTTGCCATTTTTAGGGTTAAACACATAGCTATGATGTTGTTTTGACAACTTAAATTAACTTAATATGTGTGAAGTTGCATTTAGCTCAGTTGTGCACAACATGTTACTGCGAAACAGTTGTCGATTTAACAGCACTTATCTGACGTTTTTTAACAATCATAAACCCTTATAAGTTTAAGACAGTATTACTTTCTACTCCGCGTTACAACAGAAATTCTCGTTCAGTGTGATTTTGGTGGCTCTTAAAAGAGCCTTTGGGGTTTAATGCGGGATGCAGCGGGTTTAAGCGCGCTCTCCACGGATGCGGCGGGCCAGCTGGATGTCTTTGGGCATGATGGTGACTCTCTTGGCGTGGATGGCGCACAGGTTGGTGTCCTCAAACAGACCGACCAAATAAGCCTCGCTGGACTCCTGCAGGGCCATGACAGCGGAGCTCTGGAAGCGCAGGTCCGTCTTGAAGTCCTGAGCGATTTCTCGCACCAGACGCTGGAAGGGCAGCTTGCGGATCAGCAGCTCGGTGGATTTCTGATATCGACGGATCTCTCGCAGAGCCACGGTGCCGGGCCTGTAGCGATGAGGTTTCTTGACGCCGCCGGTGGCCGGAGCGCTCTTACGGGCGGCTTTGGTCGCGAGCTGCTTCCTCGGGGCTTTGCCGCCGGTGGATTTACGAGCGGTCTGCTTAGTTCTTGCCATCGCTGCGATGTATTTCTTTCTTCGTATCTGCGTACGTAGATAATGCTGCTCTGTAGCTTATGCGCCTGGTTTTATACATCACACGGACACGAGCTTATGGCGTCATAATGATGCAAAGGCTTATGATTGGCTGATGTCTGTGTATGACAGCACGGCTTCTGTTTGCAAACGGGAGTTTGTTTACCCGCTCAAAATGCATTGCTTTGATTAGATTATTACTTTTTAATGCAAATTAAGTCAATTTCAAGCATTTATTATAGTCTTTGTTTACGCATTAAACACTATTTACAGTTTTTATAGTAGTTATATGGTTTAAATGACTTGCTAAATAATATTTTAACTGTTGATGGTATTTGCTATTACCCACATTCAGCAGATGTAATTTATTTGGTTGACAAAAGCTTTTCTTTGAAATATATGGCAACGTCATGTTGCTGATTGAACAAACTAAAAAAAATGCTCTCTGGTAGATAAAATGGGTGGCTCTTAAAAGAGCCTTTGTGTTTCAGAAACGGACTTGAATCGGTTTATTTGGTTTTGGCGGGTTTCTCGGTCTTCTTGGGTAGTAGTACGGCCTGGATGTTGGGCAGTACGCCGCCCTGAGCGATGGTCACTCGGCCCATGAGTTTGTTCAGCTCCTCGTCGTTGCGCACCGCCAGCTGCAGATGACGGGGGATGATACGGGTCTTCTTGTTGTCCCGAGCGGCGTTACCAGCCAACTCCAGAATCTCAGCCGTCAGATACTCGAGCACAGCGGCCAGATAAACCGGAGCACCAGCACCGACGCGCTGGGCGTAGTTACCTTTGCGGAGAAGCCTGTGAACACGACCGACGGGGAACTGCAGCCCTGCTCTGGAGGAGCGAGTCTTAGCCTTCGCTCTGGCCTTTCCACCGGTTTTACCTCGTCCACTCATTGTTGATTGATAACAACGTGTATATTTATATAAAATAAATGAAATCTGTGACCGAGAGCCCGGCAATACTGTATTTAAAGGAACCTGCCAGTCGCCTATTGGTTTAGAGCCTTGTAAGATTTTAAACCAATCATCGAACTTCCCTCCAACACCCACCGCTAAAGCCACGCCTCCAGAGCTGGCATTCGGATTGTGCTCATTTTTACTGAACACATGACAGAATAAATATATAGAATAACAAAAAATATGATCGGATTTGAAAGTTAAAAAAATGTGAATGCAAAAACATGAGTAAATATTGTTTATAACCTATTTAAACCGATGATCAATTTAATCTGCTCATACTAATAACATTAGCATAGATTGTGCATATAATGTAAACAGGCTAACAAATACTGTTTTTTAACTGCTTACATACATTTTCAAAACCTCTGTCTTTTTTCAAAACTTTACACACAAATCCAATAATTGCAGACACAAAATGCTAAATGTCTCACATCTCTTGCAAAATGAAGCACTGCATTCAACATATCTCAAACACATCTCAAAAGCAAACATTTGTGTATGTAGATTTGTGTGTTACATAGAGAATTGTGTGTTGTGTTTTTCAAGTGTTCAATGAAATTGAAAACAGATTCAAAGGCAGAGAAAATGGGTTCCCTATCGATACTCCACTCGTACTGCGTCTTATTAAGACGCATATGGGAAAATGTCCATTTTCTCCTAAACCTGAAGACTTATTTAATCACGCAGTGAAACTGCACGACTATTGGTTCGTGCAGTGGTAGAAAAACGAACCAATGAGTCGGCAGCGGAGCTGCACGAACCTATTGGCGACGATCACCTCCAGTTCCCGCCGAAATGGGCGGGGTATCTGGCTATATAAGCGGTCGTTTCGCCATAGGATCCTCAGATTTTTTCTCCTTCAGCGACGACGACTTCGTCTACACTGACCCGGAAGACTACTCGCCGTTGACACGCCTCGCAGTAGGACCCAGCGACCTCGATCTGCTCGGCTGATCCGCCTTCTTCGCGCCCCAGCATCGCAGCAGTTCCGGTCCCGTTCGCTGCCGCTATCCGGCGATTATCACGTAAGTTTCTAAAAGAGCAAATCGGCGTTCTAATGCCGCGCCGTTACTGCGGCTCGTGCAGGTCTCCCCTGCACGCCGATGACGGTCACAGCGAGTGTGTTTTCTGCTTGGGGAAATCCCATGCGGTTGCCGCGCTCGCTGGCTCTGATTGTTCTCTTTGCGAGAGCATCAGTCTCGCCTCTCTGCGCACGCGCATCACTTTCTTTTCAGAGAGTGATCCCGCCCCTCGCGCCCTCCCGTTTTCTTCCTCACAGGGATCTGTGAGGAAAAAACAGCGGGGCAGAGGTTCTCAGCGCCCGGTTGAGAGCGAGCTCACGCTGGCTCAGATCCCGCGTGCCTCGCTTTTGCCACACAGAGAGATGTTTCCCGTCCTTTTTTCCCAGCCTGACCAGCGTCCCTCTGCAAGCGCGAGCGATCTGGTCTCGTTCGGGGGAAGTGACGATGAGCTAGCCAATGACAGCATGTCACTGGTAGCCTCAGATGCTGAGGAGCTGTTGGGCTCAGTGACTGACCCCGCCCCCTCATGTTTGCCAGCGCCGCCAAAGCCGGGATGGATGCCGAACTTTTCCGTGTCCTCTCAAAAGCGGTTGATGAGCTGGGTTTGGAGTGGTCTCCACCAGAGGAGCCCTCTCGCAGCCGTCTGGATGAATGGTTTCTGCTGGGGTGCCGTCAGGCCCCTCAACAACGACCATCGCCGTTCTTCCCTGAAGTTCACGACGAGCTCACGAGATCTTGGCGCTCCCCTTACACTGCCCGCCTCCGTACTTCCGCTTCATCCGCCCTCACTACAATTGACGGCGCTGAAGAAAAGGGATATGAGAGGATGCCTCCACTAGATGAGTCAGTGGCTGCACATCTCTGCCCACCCACTGCCATCGGCTGGAAGGCGAAAGCCAGTCACCCGTCCAAGCCATGCAGGACCACTTCAGCGCTCGCTGGACGCTCCTACGCTTCAGCTGGACAGGCGGCTTCGGCGCTCCACTCCATGGCGGTTCTCCAGGTCTATCAGGCCAAGCTCCTCTCTGCCGTAGACGAGTCTGAGCCTGATCCTGCGACTCTCAGGGAGCTGAGAAGCGCAACGGACCTAGCTTTGCGAGCCACCAAGACTACCGCCCAAGCCATAGGAAGGTCTATGGCCAGCCTGGTAGTGCTCGAGCGCCACCTGTGGCTCACGCTGACGGAGATCAAGGACACGGACAGGGTCTCCTTCCTTGATGCTCCAATTTCCCCCAGCGGCCTCTTTGGACCTGCGGTGAAAGGATTCGCTGAGCGCTTCACAGAAGCACAGAAGGCGTCACAGGCTATGCGACACTTCCTGCCCAAGCGCTCCAGCCCAGCAGCTGCTCAGAGTCGCCCCAGGACTGTGCCGACTCAGCAGCCTGCGAAACCTGCACCTGCCGTTTACGCCCCTCAGCCTGCTAGAACTCAGCAGCCGCGAGGGCGTTCACGCTCAGCCAGACGCCACCCCCCTCCGAAGCGCCAGGGCCCCCGACTCAAGATAGCGTTGGACCCTGCGCCCCCGGCGTCCTCCTGACCTGCAGGACAGGAAGAGGAGAGGGTCGAGTCCCGCCACGGCCGGACCGCCCACCAAAAGGCCTCTCATGAGAAACCTCTTGGCACCCCGTTCTTTTCCGGTGTGCAGAGGGAATTGTGTCTGTTGCTACAGGGTCCGTACAAGCGACCATGCAACTGTCTGCTGTGAAAGCGGAAAAAATAAAACACAAACATTCTCAAGAAGAGAGCAATTTCCCTCTTCCGTCCCTCACGAGTGCCCTGCCTCCGTGCAGCCGGCCACTCGAGTTTATCCAACCCCTTGCCACGCGGGCCGAGGCCTGGCAGGCCATCCCCGGAGTGTCAGAGTGGGTGATGGGGATAATAAAACGAGGTTATTCACTCAATTCGCTCGAAGACCCCCGCGCTTCAGCGGCGTGGTCTCCACCTCGGTGCAGGGCGAGAACGCTCGCGTTCTGCGCTCGGAGGTGATGACGTTGCTGGAAAAAGGAGCCATAGAAATGGTTCCTCCAGCTTTGAGCGAGTCAGGCTTTTACAGCCGTTACTTCCTCGTCCCCAAAAAGGATGGCGGCCTCCGGCCCATCCTCGATCTCAGATGCCTGAATCACGCCCTCATGAGACGGCCGTTCAGGATGATCACGCTGAAGCAGATCCTCTCGCAGATTCGCACAGGGGACTGGTTCTGTTCTCTGGACCTGAAAGACGCATACTTTCACATCCAGATAGCCCCCCGTCACAGACGATTCTTGAGATTCGCCTTCGAGGGAGTGGCTTACCAGTACACGGTCCTTCCCTTTGGGCTGTCTCTGGCCCCCCGTACTTTTACGAAGTGCATGGACGCGGCTCTTTCCCCTCTGAGACAGATGGGAATCCGCATTCTCAACTACCTCGACGATTGGCTCATTCTGGCCCAGTCAGAGGTGGAACTACTTTCACACAGAACCCTCATCCTCAGCCACTTAGAGTGCCTGGGGCTCAGGGTCAATTTCGCCAAGAGCGCACTGTCCCCCAGCCAACGAGTATCGTTCCTGGGTACAGTCCTGGACTCGGCTCACATGAGAGCAGTGATAGCGCCAGAACGCGCTCTGGCCATTCAGAAACTCGCGGCCACCTTCAAGAGCGACACCGCTCGCCCACTCAAAGTGTTTCAGAGAATGCTGGGCCTTATGGCCGCAGCTTCGTCAGTGTTACAGCTGGGCCTGCTCCGCATGCGCCCTCTTCAACGCTGGTTGAAACCACGGGTTCCACACAACGCATGGCGTCACGGACGCTTGCATATCAGGGTGAATCAGGCCTGTGTAACAGCCCTGACCCCCTGGAAGAACCCACAGTGGATGAGGAAGGGCGTGGCCATGGGGTTGGTCCACACCAGGAAAGTTGTCACGACAGACGCCTCCAACACAGGTTGGGGGGCGCTGTGCGAAGGCAAACCGACCTTCGGCCATTGGTCGGAGGCGGAGAGCGGCTTGCACATCAACTGCTTGGAAATGCTAGCAGTTTGTCGAGCCTGCCAGTTTTTCCTGCCGGACCTAATAGGACGCCATGTGCTGATTCGCTCAGACAGCATGTCCGTGGTGTCCTATATAAATCACCAGGGAGGTGTCTCCTCGAAGCGCCTCTTTATTCTGGCAGAGCGCCTTCTGGAATGGGCTCAGCTCAACCTGCGCTCGCTGAGGGCAGCACACCTGCCGGGCAGACTGAACCAGGGAGCGGATATGTTATCCCGGAGCAATGTCCCCTCAGAGGAGTGGATGCTCCATCCGCAGGTGGTTCAGAAGATCTGGAAGACCTTTGGCAAGGCAGAAGTAGACCTTTTCGCCTCCAAGGACAACTCTCACTGCCCAATTTATTATTCGAAGGACAGGGACGCGTTGGCCCACGACTGGCCCAACCTCCTCCTTTATGCATTCCCCCCGATCGCCCTGCTTCCACAGGTCGTCAGGCGTATCAGGGAACAGGGTCACAAGGTGCTATTGGTGGCCCCCTTGTGGAGGAACCAACCTTGGTTGTCAGAGCTGACTCAGCTACTGACAGCAGCCCCCTGGCCCGTGCCCCTGAGACGGGATCTCCTCTCTCAGGCGAACGGAACGATATGGCACCCTCGACCCGAGCTGTGGGCTCTCTGCATTTGGCCGCTCAACGGGAGCCAACTGACCTCCCAGAGCGAGTATTAAACACCATTTCTGAGGCTAGAGCCCCGTCTACGAGACGCCTCTACGCCCTTAAGTGGTCTGTTTTCTCCACTTGGTGCTTCAACCGTGGTGAAAACCCCTCTACCTCTGAGTTAGCAGTGGTTCTGTCCTTTCTGCAGGAACTGCTAGATAAAGGACGTTCTCACTCTACACTCAAGGTATTTGTAGCAGCTATAGCGGCTTTTCATGCCCCTATAGCGGGCCAGTCGGTAGGCAGGGACAACTTAGTTGTCCGTTTTTTTGAAGGGAGCCAGGAGATTGAATCCACCTCGGCCCCTTACTGTCCCTACATGGGATCTGCCCACTGTACTGAGGGCCTTGAAGGGCCCTCCCTTTGAGCCGCTACAGTCTACGAACCTCCGGTCACTTTCGCTGAAAACTGCTCTGCTACTAGCACTAGCGTCGGTTAAGCGAGTTGGAGACCTGCAGGCGCTTTCGATTAGCCCTGCCTGCCTGGAATTCGGGCCTAACGACTCCAAGGTCGTCCTGAAACCAAGGCATGGTTACGTACCTAAGGTACTTTCAACCCCGTTCAGAGCTCAGGTCATCACGCTCTCCGCGCTTCCTCCGTCTGAGGAGGACCGGGAGTTATCCTTTATTATGCCCTGTCAGAGCTCTGAGAATCTACTTTGAGCGTTCCGCCCCTTTTAGGCATACGGAACAGCTCTTTGTTAGCTTCGGTAACCGCGCCAAAGGGCATCCGGTCACGAAGCAGAGACTCTCTAAGTGGATGCTGTCATGCTGGCATACTCTTCTTTGGGCCTGCAATGCCCCATTGGAGTACGAGCCCATTCGACTAGAGGCATTGCCTCGTCATGGGCGTGGTCTAGCGGTGTACCCATTACAGAGATTTGTGCGGCGGCTGGCTGGGCCACTCCGTCCACATTTGCTAGGTTTTATAACCTGGACATACCGGCCTTACAGGCCAGAGTCCTCTCTGCTTAGATGAGCTTGTACACATACGCTGTGGGAACAGTCCTGTCAGAGATTCTTGACCGCAATGCGCTCAGGCCCTCTGATTGGCACCCTGCATACTCCGGTTAACTGAGTATACAGGAGTCATATGGAACGATTATCCAGGCCGAGCATGACCTCTATGAGTTTAGCTCGCTTTAGCCTGAAGTATACTACTTACTTCCCTATGGGCATTTATGTTTATGGAGGTATATACAGTCGTTCATCTACCCTAGCACGGCGTGATTAAATTCAGTTCCCATATGCGTCTTAATAAGACGCAGTACGAGTGGAGTATCGATAGGGAACGTACTCGGTTACTATCGTAACCTCGGTTCCCTGAGATACGGAACGAGTACTGCGTACTTTGCCGTGCCAGGTAGCTGCACAACTCAGTCGTCGCTTCAGTCGAAGTAAACCTGAGGATCCTATGGCGAAACGACCGCTTATATAGCCAGATACCCCGCCCATTTCGGCGGGAACTGGAGGTGATCGTCGCCAATAGGTTCGTGCAGCTCCGCTGCCGACTCATTGGTTCGTTTTTCTACCACTGCACGAACCAATAGTCGTGCAGTTTCACTGCGTGATTAAATAAGTCTTCAGGTTTAGGAGAAAATGGACATTTTCCCATATGCGTCTTAATAAGACGCAGTACTCGTTCCGTATCTCAGGGAACCGAGGTTACGATAGTAACCGAGTACGTTTTGCAGATTTGGTGTGTGCTTCTGCAATTTGAGGTTCAGCTTTCTGAAAGTTCTGAAAGATTTTGTGTAAGCAGGTGAAAAAATGTAAAAACATAAAAACTGCATTACTTTTCACGTTTCAGTTCGAATTGTATACAACAAATACAATGAGATTAATTTAAACAAGTGACGTGACATGTGGCCAAGTATGGTGATGCATGCTCTGAATTAGTGCTCTGCATTTAACCCATCCTAAGTGCACACACACACAGCATGCATGTGTTTGTGTATATGTATGTATGTATGTATGTGTGTGTGTTTATGCATGCGTGTGTTTATTTATGTGTGTGGTGTGTGTGTTGTGTGTTTGTGTGCGTGCCTGTGCGTGCGTGCGTGTGTGCGTGCAGCATGCATGCCTGTGTGTTTATGTATGTACGTATGCATGCATGCCTGTATGTGTGTGTTTATGTATGTATGCATGCCTGTGTGTGTGGGGGGGGGGTATGCGTGTATGTACATTTTTTATATAAATCAGTACTTCATGGAATGTTAAAGAAAAGTTACAAGCCTGTTGCCCTCTATACATCTTCTCCCTTGTCAGAGAGAGCATTCGTAACAAGTATGTTCACACACAAAAGGATTTGACTTGGTGACAAGAGCTTTCAGTGCAGAAGTACAGACATACTGCAAACATATATGATAGTGCTGGCATGATTGATAACACTAATATGAAAGAGACAGAAAATGAAATAATGCAATATACAGAAGTATAAATATAAAGGAAAAAAACATGTCATTGTTTAAATGAATGTACAGATATGTTATTTACAAGTGTGTCGTTTACAAATGTACAATGTTCAGATTATATGTATAAATGTGTCAGTTAAAATGGACAATGTCAAGTTTTGAATGCTTTAATTGTTTAGGCTAAAGATAGCTTTGGGGAAAACTGTTCTTATGTCTGGCTGTTCAAAGAGAAAGTGGGGGTCCAACGTGATTTTCTCAGCACTTTTCCTCACTCTGGAGATGTAAAGTTCGTGGAGGTTTAGGGGGTCACCAATAATCTTCTCAGCAGTCCTGACTGTCCGTTGTAGTCTCTTTATGTCTGATTTGGTAGCTGAACCAGACCAGACAGTCCTGGTCCAACTATACTCCTCTGCCTCATCCAAACATGTTCTTTCTGTTTCTGCTTCTCTGTGTTGTTCTGTAAAGAGTGCCTTTTTTATTGTGTATGGCCATGTAGTTGAAAGACATGGAATTATTCATTGAGATTGGAATGAGCTATTTTTCAATGATCAGTAATTCAATTAATTATTATCAGCTCGTTTAAGCTGCTGTTGTTGCAGAAGTAGAGGCTTAACATTATATTTAAAGTTTGAAACATTAGGTCTTCATTTCTGTAATGCTGTGTTTATGAATTTATAAAGAAGATAAGAAATATTTATGATTGTGGTATGGGCTAAGTTGGTGTACAAATAAAATGTAAGCATTAGAAACGTGTTAATTGACTGAATATTGTGTGAAATCTACATGAATTGTGTTATATGGTCACAACAGATGGATTTGTACAGATTGGACAAAGGGTAAAACACAAACTGTAAGTAAAGATCATGTTTCATGAAGATGTTTTCTAAAATCCCTATCAAAACTTAATTTTTGATTAGTAAAATGCATTGCTAAATATTTCATTTGGACAACTTTAAAGGCTATTTTCCCAATAACTCAAAGATTTGCACCCTCAGATTCCAGATATTTAAATAGTAGTATATTGGCCAAATATTGTCCTAACAAGCTTATTTATTCAACTGAGATCTAAAAAAGACCCCTATAACTTGTTTTGTGATCCAGGGTCACATATTAAAATTATATTAGATATTTGATCTTTTTTCCTGCACTGTCAGAAAAAAAGCTAAATTCGTACCTTCAGGGGCATAATGGCTTGTCACTGGGGCAGTAGCATCAAGGGTATACCTGCTGTACCCCTTGTACCCCTGATTCCTAGTAATATTTTTGTAGGATGTTTTTACCCTTGTTAATTAATTCGAAAAATGTAAACTTAAAGTATAAAAATGTTAGCATGTGTTTTTAGTTGAGCCTTCTGATTGGTGCGATTTTCTTCGTGACTTTGCAGACGTGCCAAGCCGGTCTGCGCATGCGTGACAGACATGTGGAAGAAACGTGAACAGAAGGCCGTTCGACTCGTTTAAGCATTGCAGACATGTTCAGAGGCGTTAACCTGTGTTTCCCAGGTCAGGGCACTTTAAACGCATTTCAAAGAGGAACGTGTTGTTTATTGTGTCGATACATGAGAAGCGTCAGATCAGAGGATGATATAAATAACTTCATTACAGACAACACAGAAATAGTGAGCTCTCAAAGTTTAACCCCAGAGATTTCTTTAAGACTCTTCACCCCCACCTGCCGGTTCTGGACGGAGAGACCTGAATTATGGCCTTTTCCTGATCCGTTCTGGGCAATATATTGGCCCGGTGGACAGGCGCTGGCTAGGTAACAAATCACTAATAATAAAAACGGTAGATTGTAGGTTAGTTACTGTACGATATTGTGGGGAAGTCGTGGCCTAATGGTTAGAGATTCGGACTCGTAATCGAAAGGTTGCGATTTCGAGTCTCGGTCCGGCAGGAATTTTAGGTGAGGGGGGAGTGTGTGCGTGCGTGCTTAGGATGGGTAAATGCAGAGCACGAATTCCGAGTATGGGTCACCATACTTAGGCTACCTGCGTTATTGTGTTGTTTTTATTAATGATGCAGTTCTGAGTGGACTGTTTTCGCAGGTATCTGTTAAATAACCCCGAGGTGTCTGGAGGCAGAAAGGTGCTGGATCTCGGCTGTGGAGCATCAGCCATTGCTACCAAACTCACTGGAGCTTCCCATGTTGTTGCCAATGACATTGATCCAAGTGAGACTTGTGTTCCTGCTGCACCTCATAGTTGAAAGAAGAATAACTGTGATTTGTGAAATTCAACTCGACGAGTAAACTGAACATACATTTTTGAAGAGTTTATCAAAAATATGGTGGGCAATATTATTAGAACACTAGTATTTTCACCAGCTAATTTTTTTTTTAAGTCAGTTATTTCTATGTTTTGCTGTAGTGTGTCAGTAGGAAATATCAGTTTACATTTCCAAACATTCATTTTGCCATTAATTGTAATAATCCAGTGAGATTTTTGTTTGCACAAGGAGTCTGACAACAGCCAGAGATCTGATCTGATCATCATCAGTCTGTCTGGAATGACATGAAGAAACAGAAGAAACTGAGACAGACTAAATCCAGAAGAACTGTGGCAACGTCTCCAAGACGCTTCTAGAAACCTCCTGCAAAGCTACAGTACTGCTCAAAGTTTTAGGCACTTGTGTAAAAATGCTGTAGAATGAGAATGCTGTCAAAAAACAATGTCATATAGATTTTCTTTATCAATTAACTTCTATTAACTAAATTAAATCAACATTTGGTTTGACCATCTTTTGCGTTTAAAGTGTTTTTTGCCCTCGGTGCACTTGCGCATAGTTTTCAGGTAGTTTTGCAGGAAGGTTTCTTGAAGCGTCTTGGAGACGTTGCCACAGTTCTTCTGGATTTAGTCGGTCTCAGTTTCTTCTGTTTCTTCATGTCATTCCAGACAGACTGATGATGATCTGATCAGATCTCTGGCGGTTGTCAGACATTCTCTGATTATTACAATTAATGGCAAAATTAATGTTTGAAAATGTAAACTGATCTTTCCTACCGACACACTTCAGCAAAATACAAAAATAACTGACTTAAAACCATTTTTTAGCTGGTGAAAATATTCACATTGATTATTTATAATCAATTTAATGTTTTTAATGAAGATAATTCATTTAATCATTGATTTAATAGAAAACTGTCCATTAAGGTGTATCCATATAATAAATGACAAAAATAATAAGTGTACTTTTGAGCACACACAAATGATGTGCCACTTAGTCATACAATTTTCAAACACACAAATAATAATAATAAGATTTTTTTTATAATAACCTTTACATGGTTATAAGGGTCTAAAGCAGGGTTATTATAGTTAACTAAAACTAAACCCATACAAAAAAATGTAAAATAAATGTTAAATGAAATAAAATAAAAGCTATATATAAAACATTTTTATTTAAAAATCATTGATGTACTAAACTAAACTGCGACAATGCAACTAAATGATTAAAACATGAACTAATATGAAAATGTAAAATAAAAACTGATTTCATGTTGGTTACACCACACTGACTGACAAGCAACGGTTTTATAAAATTAAACATAAGTGCTTTGTTCTGTGTTTACAGTTGCTGCCGTTGCCACAAAAATGAACTGTGAACTGAACAATCTGGACCCTTTACCTTGCGTGACACACAACATGATCGGCTCAAAACCTGATGACTGGGATCTCATTCTTCTCGGAGACATGTTCTACGATCAAGATCTGGCTGATCATCTGCACAAGTGGCTCCAGACATGCATAACCACACATGGAACACAGGTGCTTATTGGTGACCCGGGACGGGCTCAATTTGAAAGCCATGACATCAGAACATTATTACATAAACTGGCTCACTTTGAGCTGCCCGACTCAGTCAAAGAGGAGAACTATGGACTAACAAAAAGCACAGTGTGGTGCTACAACTACAAACCTGATCTATAACAGTTAAAGTATTCATGTGTAAGTATAGTACGGATGTCAATAAAACATTATTCAAGAAAATGCAAATATGTATTTTATCTATCCATCTATAATTGATGTTGTTTACTGCAAGCAAACATGTTCAATGGAACATATTCCTGTTATTTCATACATTTATTTTTATTTATTATGTATTATAGTACAGTTGAAATGTTGAAAATGAAATTTTACATAAATATATTCTTAAATATTAAATAACATTACAATGCAATGTTAATGCTGTAAAAAATTAATAGATTTTTATCATTTTTTTCCTTCAAACATTGAACATTTGTTTAATAAATTTGACAAGGATGATGCATATCTTTTTTTGATGAGCGCATTACATTTACGAGAATAAAGTTGCTGTGCTGTAGTTGATGTATCAGATGATAAGTCACATCAGTACACAGTCCAAGACACTTGTTGGATCTTGTTGGGACCAATGAAGTTTTGGAGCGCCTCCCTTGATTTATCTAAGAGATAGAGCATAGATGCACTGAAACAGCATTTTTAGACAACAAAATATGTGTTGCGTTTGATGTCCATGTGACGCACGTCCTGATTTTGCTGAGTTAGATGTGTTCCTGGGTCAACATATTAATCCCAAAAATTTAATCTTGACCATTTCCCTAAACCTAACTTAACCACGAGTAATCCCTAAAATCAGAGGAAATGATAGATGAATGACACTGATGTACAAGCAACAAACACTGATTGTAAGCCTAAACTTCACTTCAAATCCGATTGGTTAATAACAATGTTGTTCCAGGGTGAACAAAGACGTTGACCCAGGAACATGTCACAGTTGGTAAAATCAGGTTCTGCTCCATGGGACTACCTGTAATCAGGGGACATCCATGGAAATTGAAAATTCTGATGTTGGCGCAGTTTGCAAGAACAGCAGTCACAGCCACATCCGTCAAATTGCGACATCGTATCATCTGTAACTCCTGTAACAGTAAATCATTAATTAAAAATAATAATATAATATTAAAATGGTCTTCATGAAAAATGTAAAATCAGTATGCAATACCTTTAGGCTGTGTGAACAAACTCCAGTTGCAAGTCCAATGACCCCTTGATCAGTTACCTTTAAATAGTGTGAATGTACAAGTAGTAAGTATTTGGTCAAACATATAATCATCAGTGTCTACAAAATGTTCAAAAGGATTTAGAGCAGCACTGTGATTTTGGTAAATACACTACCGGACTAAAATTTGGAATAATTACGATTTTTAATGTTTTTGAAATAACACCCATCTAGGTGGCATTTATTTGATCAAAAATACAATATGAACAGAAATATTATTACAATTTAAAATAATGATTTATATTTGAACATTGTAAAATGTCATTCATTTTTGTGATGCAGTTTTCAGAGTCACAGGATGCTTCAGAAATCATTCTAATATGCTGGTTTGGAGAGTGTTTTTTTAACATTTAAAAAATCCTAATTATCCTTATTTTGACATTTTTATTTTATTTCAGTTTACGAAATAATTTTTTCATCAATCGTTTTCGTCTTTGTTTTAGTCTTCGTTTACGTTTCGGGCCTGTATTAGACTTCTCCTTATTTTTATATTTTAGACATCCATCAATTTAGTGATGAAAAAAATTGCCGGGCTGGTGGAAACAACACGAGACCGTGCCGCGACTGTCAAGAACGGCTCGACGGTGTTTAGTGTCCCGCAGCAGCAGAGAGCGTGCCGTCAGCACAGCTGAAGAGTTCTGCGTTCAAATGCATGCATAGGCTGAAGCTTGCCGCAAAGCCCCAGCAAAAGTAATTACCATGATTGTGTCCAGGGGAAATAGTAAGGAGATATTTGAATTATTTACTAATAAACTAGTGTTTTCCGTGTCAGTGTCGCAAAAATGAAAATGATGATCCTGACTCGCCATCTCCTCATTAGACACGCCTTTAGAGAGAATTGCATCTTCACGGATTATAATGAAAGAGTTTTTGTTTTCGATTTGATTTATTTCGTTAAGTAGTAATTCTTCTATAGATATATTTATGTCTGCGAGGCATGTATTTACTGTCTTTCGGTTCATTTTTGTGGAACGCTCCTGTTCAAGACGAGACGGCAGAAAGCGCATAATTGTTTTCTTTATTTTAAAGCACAACGTTTTGTTGATATTGTGAGTGCACACAAATAAAAATAGACCCTTTACAGTTCCGAATTATGTATTACTCGTACCTTTATGGGCAAAAATGACAGCATATTTTAAGTTGTTTCTATTGAAAAAAATGTGCTTGATTGCGCTGGTGCCTCCATGTCCTGCGCTTTAGCTTCCACTCTCCGCACAAACTATTGGATTGGATGCACATTTATCTAGGTTTAACGTTTAATCATTGTTATATGCTTGAACTGTTTTAGTATATCTATAGATTTTATATTAGGCAAGTCGTGATTATTTGAGAAGGCTAAATTGATCAAGCGTAGGCTATGATCAGCCTGCCGGTCTGCTGCTGGCCGCTACTTTAAGAAAGAAAACATTTATTTAACGAACAAAAAAATGCTCCAAACGTTTTTCTATATCAACTTAAAAAACTAAACAACATATAATCACTTTGCCATTACATACAAAACTGAACTATTTTAATAACTGAAACAGTCTAACAATCTGATTTGGGAGAAGGGGGTATAAAGACGGGCTTGGGTTGGACTCGGGCTGGTAATTCTGTTAAGCTGTCAGACACAGGCCGGGCTAGGACCTAAATTTGAGGCCCGTACAGGGCTCTACCGGGAACACGATCGCAATTTCTACTGAGGGGGATTCTACAGGAATTTGATCTGTACGGAGGGGGACCCCATATACCCACCATCCACCCCCCACCCCACCTCCGGAATGCTGGAGGGCACAAGTGAATATGCTGTCAAGGGGGCCCAGAATTCGTAGCGGCGCCCCTGCCCCTACCTCTGTCCCAGAGAAGTAAATGCTGTGCAGCATCCTGCAGTTCTCTCCCAGCTCTAGCAGGGCTATGTCACTGAGAGCAGCGCAGCCACGCAGAGAAACCACTTCCAAACATTTGCAGTGTCGTGCCAGAGCCTGAACCCCAGAGTCTGTCACAGCCGTGCAGCCCGTGAGATCAACGACCTGAAGATAAGGGCACCGGGATGCCAGCACCTCTAGACCTGAGGGAAAGAGAAATACAGCAAAGGTTGACGTTTTGACCAATTTCATTTGAACAATAGGGCAAACAGATTGCAAATTGAGTCTAAAATTTACAGCTTGGGTGTTAACGTCCAAGATAATGGGGAAATTGATAATAAAGAGCACCTCACATTCGCTTTCTGAATTATTAGTCAAGTAATAAGTGCAATTTAATTTCAGTATATAAAGTTTAGAAATGTTTTTTAATACTGAAAGAAGTCTCTTATGTTTAAAAAGACTACAATTATTTGGTCAAAAATGCAGTAAAACAGTAACACCATGGAATATAATTACTATTTTAAATGAATGTGTTCAGTTTTATTATATGTAATTTATTCCTGTGATGCAACGCTGATTTTCAGCATCATTACTCCGGTGTCATGTGATCCTTCAGAAATCAATCTAATATGCTGCTTTGGTACTCTATAAACATTTAAACATTATTATCACTGTCGACAGTTGTGCTGCTTAATATTTTTATAATTTTTATATCAATTTATTGTAATAAAAATAATTTTCTAAGTTATTGTAGTTATTAAAATACTAAATATACATTTATTTAACTCTAGATTGATTTATTTCCAATTATTAGTGACGTTTTCTAGTTGATTATGATTAATAAAGTTTCATTATTATTAGTGCTGTCAAGCGATTAATCGCATCCAAATTAAGTTTTTGTTTAGATAATATGTGTGTGTGTATATTTATTATCTATATATAAATACAAACACATGCATGTGTAGATTCATGAAAAATATGTTATGTTTATATGTTAAATATATTTAGATATAATATAAAATATAAGAATATTAATATATGCATGTAAATATATTTTTTTCTAAATATTTACTGTATGTGTGTGTATTTATATAAACATAATAAATATACATAGTACACACATATATTATGTAAACAAAATGGTTTGACAGCACTAATTATTATTAAAAATTAATAATATGTATAATTAAACCCATAATATTTTCAGGTTTAACCACGGGGACACTGTTATTATTTACACCATATACATTTCTAAAATAATTGATTAATAATTGACTGTTGTTTCTTTAGTTAATTTCAGTGTCATTTTAGTACCATTTAAATTTTAACATAGTATGCATTGATATTTTTTATGTATGTTTTCCTTTTTTTGTTATTTATATCTTGTTTCAGCTTTATTTTAAATACCCGAACACATTTTTAACAGTTTTACAACACTAGTTAATTTACCAACTAATGACTGCATATCACAAATGAAGCCCCATAGACAGCAGTGATTTGTGAGAAGAGTACCCTCAGAGGTGATTTCTGCACAGCCTCTTAACAGTATCGTCCTCAGCTGTAGGCAGTGGATTTGTAGAAGCGCAGAGTCTGACACCTTACAGTTCTGCAGATCCAGTGTGTGGGTTCCGTTGTGCACGAGCTGAAACACAAATCACACGCATGAGCGCAATATATTATCATCACAAACGCTCTGGTGATGGGGACGCAGTACGTTACCTGGCTGATGTTGGAGTCGGTGACCGTGCCGTATGACATCATTATTCGCAACAATCTGTCTTTCACGGCAGCAGGCAACATCCTGATCTCCTCAAACCTGTCAGCGCGCTGAGCAACACTAAACGCGCACCTGCGAGCGGAGAAAACACTTAAAGATCTGGAATTCATGCTAATAAATGAACAGAATTAATACTGTCAATAGCGTTAAACGCTAAATAAAAAACGATGTTACTCACAAGCTCATAAGAGAATCAATAGTAGCCATGATTTGGTCGTTTTTTAGTGCTGTTCATATGACTAACTGAGAATATATCATATGTAATATACTTTCTTTACGTGTTATAATTAAATCACATCGTTAACTTTCTATCTAGCATCTTCATCGCCACATTGTTTTGGTTTTGTCTCCTTCGTGAGTATATAGTGGGTGGGTCTCATTTATAGTGTTACGTCATTCATAAGCGACAAACATAAGCGTTCGAGGAATTTAAAATATTTTTCAGTTTTGAATCATTTGATGCATTCTTTGTAAACGTATTTTCTGTTTTAAACTGTTTTGCGTTAATGTATGTGAATGTTTAGTATTTAACGTTTTTGTAGTTTAAATGCGATCTTCAAACGCTGTGTAAAATCACCACAGCCTCGAAATAAATGTTATGATCATTACGTTTACTAGGTTATAATATTGCCTGTGTCTGGGAATCTATCTAGCCCAAGGTGTTTCTTGACATTTTTTATTATACATCTCCTCTCACAAGTTTACTTGTGTTCTCTGAAATTGCTACTATTAAAATAATGTTCACTTGTTTTATCACTGACCTCTCTGAATCATTGTTTAGCAGAGCTTAAAAAAACAAAATGTAAAATCAAATGTATATGTAACCAAATGTTTTTATTAAAAGGGTCTTATAAAATCATACAAAAATAGAGTGTCATTTCTACAAACCAGTGGAATCCAAATAAAAACGCTACAATATGCAGAATAAAAAAAAGTACACTTTCATGACAAACATGTTTCTTGGAAATGTAATGTATAAAACTGGTACACAAAGTGTGGTACACAAAGACTAGCAGCTGATGTTCTGGATGAACAGTGTGCAAATGATGCATTTGTATTATAGTACACATTCAATGAAAGTAAACAAAAAATGTATTTGAACACTTGCAGTTTGTATCTGTTGAGGTTTATCATTCACAGAAAGTAAACATGAAAATGAGCCCATTTGCTTTATTTTTAATAATAAAAAAAAAAAACAATCACGCTCTTTCACTTAAATTCAGATCTGCTTGGAGGCAAGGTCCTTAATTTCTTGATATTTCTTTTTGAACTCTTGGAAGAGGCTACATGAACCCGAGACGTCAGTGTCCTGGATGGGTTGAGTGCACTTTTTCTTCAAGGGACTGAAACTCCAGACACCTGCAGATAGACAAGTACAAAGCAATTTAGGAGAGTCGTAAACTACCAGTCAGAATGTTATACAAATCAGTTCTTTATTCAAAAGTGTTGAATTGCACCTTAACTTTATAAGAGGTTAATAAAAACGTCACACTTCAAATTAACAACATTAATCTGGTGTCCAATACCTTGGGTTGGCACATTGCTAGTTTTCACCATATTAGTATTTTCTTCTGGGCCTGACAGCTCTTAAGAAAAAGGAACATGAATTTATATGTTTAGATTTGGTACAGGATAAATAATAATAATAATAGTATATATATATATATATTCAGAAGTTACCATTTTGCATACGCTGTGATGCGTCGGCTTGAGCGCAATTAAGTTCAGCTCCATCTTTAAAGTTAAAAGTCTCTGGCAATACTTTGAATGCCAAAGCAGGACCCTCATCCAATGGCATCAAAGCAGGGTTCCCCAACTCATATTTACTTTTCTTCACAATCTGGAGTGAATGCAATAATTTGGATGGCACAGACTTCCCTTTAATGATATATTTATTCATTGACATTTGTTGCGTTGTATGCTTATGCGGTCTCTTTCGTCGATTACCTTCAGCCAAATGGACGTCGCTCTTCACATTAGCACTTTGACTGAGCAGTGTTCTGACGGAGGTAGATGAAAGTCCATTTTTGCAGAGTTCAGAAACAGGATACAAGGGCAAGGATTTACGCTGATCCAGATTTTGCAATGATGCTCTTTGTATTCGTTCTCTCCTGTCAGTAGCATTTTCATCTTCCGATTCCACACATTTGCGCTTCTTAGACTCACAATTGTTTTTAACCTTCAGGTGAGAGCTTATAGTTACTTGAAGAGTTTTTGGGGGTTCTTCAAAACTTGATTTCTCTTTGTTTCTTTTAGTTAGCTTTAGTTGGTTTCCTTTTTCAGAGGACGACCCATATAGTGCAAGACATACTGTATTAGTCTTCAAATCAGGAGCTGGGGTGTCTTGCGCAATCTCATTCATAAGCGTCATGTTTGTTGCACATTCTGTGGACGATTCATTTATTTTCTGCTCTGAAGTTTCATTCACTGCCTTAGAGGCCTCTTCAGAACTTGATATGTCCTTTGTAATCTTGGTTTTGTCCATAGCAGGATCGTGCAGCAATGGGGTTTTGTCCTCAGAATCATCTGTGGTTTCAGAATCATCTGTGTTTTCAGAATCATCTGAAGACAGCAGCATCCATTTCCTCCCGTTCGCATTCACCTGGACTGTCTTTTTCAGCTTGCACCTCTAAACTTATGCTGTGGGTCTCAATTTGAATCTCCTTCTCTTTCAACTTGGCTTTTATCTGGCACATGCACAATGAGCTATTTCCATATTCTAAAGTTTGAAACCATTTAGCAAGACAACAGTAAGACTCCAAATTTTCACCACCAGAACTTGTATATTTCTTCTCTTTTGGCTTCACATCTTCTAGGAGCACTTTTTCAGACTTGAGTTCCTGAACTTGAACTTTCACCTGGTCTTCAGCGGAATTATGAACTGTAATGTCTTTCTGCAAGTCCTTATCCTCCAACTCGCCAGCAAACCATAGCTCAGCCATTTCATGAGGGAGAACATTGATCTTTATAGTGTCTAAACCATCAATCTTCTCAGTCTCGCATCTCATGCTCTCACCTGTGAGCATACAGTCAAGTTCAGGCATTTCTTCACTGGATTTACTTTGCACTTGAGATGGTTCTTTAATCACAGGATCAAGTTTTGGTGGAATTGCACAAGTTCTTTGGCTCATTGATCCTTCAGTCAACACAGGACTTTTAGCTCCATCAGTCCCTTCCAACCTCCATATGTTTATCTGTTCTTTTGTTGATACAGTGTCTGTGGGTGAATTCAACAAACAGGCCTTGTGCATTGTCTCTGGTGGTGGTGCAACAACGTCTTTATCTTCCATATTCTGATCAGCAAACCATTGCATAGCCACTTCATGAGGGAGAACATTAATCTTAATACAAGCTGAAGTGTCCAACCCGCCAATCTGCTCTTCGTTCATTTCCACAGGAAATGCTTGACCAGGTTTTTGATCAGTGTGACATCTCACACTCTTATCTGCGAGTACACAGTCAATTCCAGGCATTTCTTCATCTGATTGCACTTGATATGATTCTGCAAGCACAGGATGAATTGTTGGTGGACTTGCGTTGCCAACTGGGCTGGCTGATCCATCAGTCAACACTAGATTTTTGGCTCCATTACACAAATGCGCACTAAGCCTTGATATTGCAGTTGAGGTTTGATGCTTATTTTTCAAAAGGTCACGTTTTCCAGTTTGGTGTTGATGTTTTCCTACTGCCCTACCCAGATGTGTCACGGCGTTCAGTGGATGTACTCTATTTGATTGGGAAACTGGCCGTGCAGCAGTGTCTTTATCTTGCACTAACTGACCAGAAAAGCATTGCTTAGCCACTTTGTGAGGGAGGACATTAATCTTAATAGAAGCTGAAGGATCCATCTCAAACTCCTCTTTATTCATGTTCACAGAAAGTTCTTGACTGGGTTTTGGATCAGTCTCACATCTCACGGAGTCATCTGAGAGTACACAGTCAATTTCAGGCATTTCTTCATCGAATTCATTTTGCATTGGAGATGGTCCTGTGAGCACTGGATAAAGTTTTGGTGGACTTCCATAGTCAATTTGCCTGGGTGATCCATCAGCCGACACTGGACATTTGGCTCGACTACAAAGGGAGTCATCCAGCCTTAATATTTCATTTTTCTGTGTTGCAGCAATGTCTTTATTTTCAGCAAAGCATTGTTTAGCCACTTCCTGAGTGAGAACGTCAAGCTTAATAGAAGATGAAGCATCCATCTCAAACTTCTCATCATTGATTTGTAGAGAAAGGTCTTGACAAACTTTTGGATCAGTCTCACATCTTAGGGTCTTATAAAATTTACGGTTAACCATCATGTCACTGGATTCATTTTGCACTTGAATTAATGGAACAAACTCCTGTTTTTCAACCACAGGACTAAGCGGCAATGCTTCGATTGTGCAGTCACTTTGGCTGGATGATTCATCAATCAACATGGGACTTTGGGCTCCACACGATTACCAAAACTGTTGTCCAGTTTTGATGTTCTAGATGCTTTATGCTTTTTCAAACCACCATGTTTTTCAATACATTTTTTATACTTTAATGAAACATTTCGTTTTTCCAGTGTTCTCACCAGATGTCTCATGCCCTTCAGAGGATTACCAGTATTTGGTTGTTCATTAAGCTTCGGAGAGAAGTTATCAATCACTGGTGGAGACGGAGCATTCGACGGAACAGGACATTCTTCACGAATCTCATCGTACATATTTTTCTCCGAGGAGATTTGTTCTTCTTGTTGTACTTTGTCTGTAATCGGATTATGTTCAGCTAAAGATGATTTATACCGGGCTGATAGCAATGCTAGAGTGCTGGATGCTGAATATTTGGCCTTCTCTAGCTTCTGCCTGCTTGGTGGTTCTTCTGTTGATATTGTCTCAAGTACTTGGGGTGTGTTCAAAGGCGCCTCGTGCTTGTCTGGAAATGCAGCAATAACTTTATGTACTTTCAACCCATTAGCAAAGCACTGTCTAGCCATTTCGTGAGGGAGAACATTCATCTCAGTGGCTGAAGCATTCATCTTGTCAGTCTCCACTTCATTCACATGCACAGGAGGTTCTTGACTAGGTTTTGCAATGGTCTCAAATCTCACGTTCTTATCAAGAACGGCACAGTCATTGATACATTTTTTTGACTGGATCCAACTTGCAATTGAGAAGTTAACACAATCTCCTGTTGTTCTGCAACTGCTTGAATGGGCTTTGGTGAGTTTGTATAGTCACTTTGGCCAGTTGATTTGGGCGAAACAACACTATTGGTTCCAAATTGGTTATCCAAACTTAACTTTCCTGTCAGGACACCTTGTTCATCCAAATCCACCATGGCCTCCAGAGAATTTGTAATAATTGGTTGACTGTTGGTTAGTTCTATAACCTGACAATTATGCATCGGTGAGCAATTGATGTTAGTCACAGGTGGAGATTGACCATTAAATGAAACGGGAACGTTTTCACGTAGACTCTCATTGTTTGATGCTGGTTCGTCTGCTGGTACTTTGTTCTCCACCTCTGATTGTAATGATTTAGTCCTAATCAATAATGGGTTTTCAGTGGCATCTTGCAATTTGCTTGGTTCTTCACATGGCAAGTTTTGTGCTTCGTGTTCAGGGACATTTTGAAAAGACTTATAGAACCAAGAATAACCACATTCATTGTTGATTTCATCAACGTTTTCATTAAGATTTAACCAGGACGAAGTGTACGTCATTTTCAGTGGCGCTTCGTTGTGCTTTAAAATGTGAAAATCCTTGATGACTTTGCTACGAGCATCATTTACAATTTGCCTCAGTATCACAGGCTCGTTCATTGGAGAGCAATTATAAACTTCTTCCATTATGCTTTGATATATGCCACTTTCTACAGCTTCAGAAATCTTGCGAGTATCCCCGTTCCAGTAAAGCTTTAAGATCTCCTTCCCAGGGTCAGTTTTGTGGATGTTCTTTTGCTCCCCATTTTCCATTTGCTGAATCACGTCTATTAAGGTCTTCAATCGATCTAATGGCCATTCAATAAAAGGAACAGTGTCCAGGTCAATTGTTTTATTGGTCTATGATGGTACAGTTTTTATTTGTATTTTCAGACGATTCATTTTGCATTTGACCTGGAACAGACTTGTTTTGTTCTGAGACCACACAATTCAGGTTTGGCGAACTCGCACGGAGACTTTGGTCAGTCGATTCATTAGCCAAAACGGGACTCTTGGCTCCAACTACGTTGCAAAGGTCATCATTCAGCCTTGGTTCTGCTGACTTCGGTCGTTGACGCTTGCTTGTTAGGTCATTTGGTTCTCCCGTTTGGTTAATCAGATTAGCGTTGGTCCGAGGATGTGGAATATTTGGGTGATTGTCTACAGTCTCTTGCGCAAGGCTTACATTCATTTTCACATTAGCAGATTTGTCTACGTTAACAGGTGCTGTTCCTATCGGAGACAATGGCGTGACAACAGCAACAGCTCTCTGAGCAGCATTATTCAGTTGCAGGTTCTGTGTACATGTAGAAAGCATTTGCACGTTAGCATTTTTGGATTTCTCAGCAGACAATAACTGGTAAAGGTATCCACCAAACAAACTACTTGGGCCATGATGTGCATTTTCTGTTGGGGGACAATAATTTAGGTCAGATGGCAAGCTTGTCCTTGTTTTTGAGGAGTCTATTGGCAAATTAGTAGGACTATTTGCATAGTGCTGCCTGCTATGCAAGTTGGTTGTGTTGACATTTATTCTAGCTTCATTAAGACTTTGAGTGTCTATTGTTTTAAACTGTTGCAAATTATTTGGGCCAACTGATGAGGAGATAGTTTGCTGTAGCATGTATAAACTGTTGGTTGAGTTAAAGGCACATTGTAACACGTTTGGCCCATTATTGTAAATAATAATAATATTTTGGCAGTCCGGTTTTCCTGTCGGCAACGTATGGTTTGAATTAAGCTGATTTTCTTGTGCAAGTTTTGTGCCTTTTGTAGATTGAACGCCACTAGCCAAAATCTGGTCATTGGTTGCTGGTTGCACTGTGCAGGTGAAGTAATTTCCAGTGGCAGTTTGTCCAGAATATGAGGGACTTGCAGTGGGAGGTGGTAAACATAGTTGGTAAAAGTTCTGGCTCATGCCGTTTCCAGCTGTAGTTCCTTGTCCATGCAAGTTTTGCTGTTGTCCTGAATGTTGTGAGTTGGCCTGCATGCTACTGAATGTTCAACTGCATCTCTAGACAGAATGTGGGAGTGGAATAATCACATCCCTGGAAAAAAGCAAGCAAAATATTAGGGTAACAAAATTCTTACAAACTAAATACCATTAGTATTACAAGATCATTCACAGGTGTTAGTGTGGTCGAAAACAGTACGATTTTGTTAATCATCTAATACTTGTTAATCATTTAATATGGTGGAAAACAGTATGATTTTGTTAATCATCTAATACTTGTTGATCATTTAATACTCATGTTTATGTTGAATATGTTGAAATGAATTATTTGTCTGTTTCTATGAATGTCTCACATTATATGTTTTACATTAAGAAGTGTTCTGCTCCAGAGGCAGGGTTCTGGGAGTCAGTCTGAGCAGCAGCCAGTCTGCTGTGGAAAATTACCAAACATAAATCAAGTTAGATAAAAACCGAGGTTGGTACGGGGTGACACCAGCACGGGTGGGGCTAGTGGTCTATCTAAGCAGAGCTGCAGAAAGTAAAGGCCATTGTTTTCACATGATCAGCCAGAAGAACATCTGGGTGAAAACTTTCAGTATTGTTTGGGCTGAAGACAATTCTTCAATAAAAACCTTTTTATTCTTAAAACATCCTTCGACTCGACTATCTTCATCCAAGACTTCAACCACATTAAATTAACTCTTTGGAAGTAGGGGCTTGCGATATGATGATTTTTGATCGTGGACGATAAAAATGTCTCCACGATCTGCTTTTGGAGAAATATCGTAGTATCGTGCTACAGCGCACATTCTATCAGCTGCAGTTCTGGCGCCTCCATATCAAACTGTCCAACGCAACATACATTCACATCCGTGTTAACTCAGCAGTAGAGTTACTCTCACGGAACACTGCACTTATTCGCAGTCACAAAAGTGCATTATTTGCGTGTTTTAAAGCGTTTCCGTTAAACGTTTCAATCACACACTGTTCTGGCGTGCGCTTTTTCTGAGCCCGTACACCTGAAGAGCGTGCACGAAAAAGCCCGTCAAACAGCACCTGATAACTGAACCAAGTTATCTTTTGTGCTAATGGTGTCAAAACACATACGGTTTATGCATAGACTCAATTGGTTATGTCTAAAATAAAAGTAAACAGCTGAGACAAACGGATACGTGCCTGGATATTAGATGCATGCAGGTCTTAAAGGGACAAAACTAAACATGTTACTGACTGTAATTAAAGGGATAGTTGACCCTAAAATTTAATTTCTGTCACTTACTCACATGTTGTCCCAAACCTGTATTAATTTCTTTCTTGTGCTTAACACAAAAGATGATATTTTGAAAAACGTGGGTAACCAAACAGTTGCTAGTCCACATTGTCATTGATAGAAGGAAACAATATTATGGCAGTCACGGTGGACCAGCAACTGTTTGGTTTTCCACATTGTTCAAAATAGCGTTAATGTTCAGCAGAAGAAAAAAACTCATTCAGGTTTAAAACTAAACTTGAATGAGTAAATGGCATAAATATAATGTCATAGTTTTCTATGACAGAATCGACAGACAGAGGACAATTTGTGTTTTGTTGTTTTAGCATTAAAGAACAAAAAGATAAAAAATAACTAGTCTTGACAGAAAAAATAATACAGCTGCTTTAATAGGAATCAATCTATATAGAGTTTTATTTTTATATTTGTTCATTCAATTTCTTGAAAGCTCCTGCTAAATATGTACCTGAAAATAAAGCACTGTTTGTTTTATTTGTATATTATGTGCATCTTGGTTCTTATTTTTAATAACAAAGAAAATAATGACAAAGATTTTTATCTTCATCCACTTTGGCCTAAATATCCACCATTCTTTTTATAATTTTGTTACCTTTAAAGGATTTGTCTTTATAATGGGGAAATAATTTTGGCTGCACTGCTCAACATGACAAAAAATCGTGATATTGCAAAAACAATCATGATATGATATTTTTGCCATATCGCCCACCCCTATTTGGAAGAGTATTATATCTAGGGATGTAACAAGGGATTTCTATTAACTTTCACTCACCAGCCAATTTGGCTACTAGATTTTAAATTACATTTACATTAACAAATTACCGGTCATTCATAACTTCTACTAGCCAAATTTTTTTAAAAATTAAACCAGCAGCTTGAGGCGGTCTACACTGGACATTCCAGGCTACTAAGGCTTGTGCGATATTGACAAAAAAAAAATCTCTCAATATTTTCTGGGATTTTATCAATAAAAGGTAATTAAACAATATTTTGGTGCGTGTGCTATTGTGCTGATCTTTAAAGGACTACTGTGGACAGCGGACCAAGTTTTTGATATTCTTCATATTCTGAGTGGTCAGTTCACAGCAGTGATAGAAATTAATCTTTTCCAATTAGATTAAATTGAGTTTTACCTTTTATGTACATTTTTACCTTTATAAAGCCATTTTTTCTAAAAGTGTGCATCATATATTGAGTCAAATTCTTACATTTAATCAGTCAATTATAATAATAATACATTTAGGCGGTTCCTAAACAAATGCAATCAGTATAAAAAAAAATCATCTTTGCAGAAGTTGCATATGAAGTGGCATTTACATAAATTTACACACATTAATGCAGCTTACAGGGACATGGAATGCTTTAACTGCAGTTACAAATGTGTAAATTATATGTTTTATATTTTAAACATGAAATGTTGAATACTGATATTTGAAATTACTTTAAAATGGAAAAGATACTTTAAATGTAAAATTAAAACCACCAGTAGATGGCAGCAAGTCGTTGCGATTGAACCGAATCATTAAACGGTTGATTCATTCAGGAACGAACAAAACATTGTCATGTTGCCAAGAGACACAAAACAGTGCTGTGGCTGTGTTTGGAATGTTTTTTTGTTGTTGGCAAAATATATCAAAAATAGTCAATATTGTGTCTAAAACACAAGTCTCTTGATGTTAACTTTTATTGAATTGTTGTATGAAATCAATATCACATTTGTAACCATGCTGATTTTTTAAGAAAAACGGCACTCTTCGTGTGATATTGAATAACTATATTAATTGAGATATCTATATTTATATTAAGCTTATGCATTTTCTGCCCCCTTATCTTGAATTATGTGATCATTCTTAATGCATATTAATAGACTGAATCATGCAGTAAAAAAAACGCTCCGGTTACTATGGTAACCTCGGTTCCCTGAGAGCGGAACGAGACATCACGGAGATAACTCCGTTATGGGAAATTACTTCCCTCCCACCTTTCTTGAAGTCCTATTGGCTCACGCCAGTCAAATGACTGGCCAATTGTCGCAAAGCATGCAAATATGACGAGCTCGAGACAGTATAAATGCGATGCCCGCGACAATTACGTCAGAATCGGATACTGAACACCGTAGGCTGGAGAGCAGCGAACACGGCGACTACCGTGATGTCTCGTTCCGCTCTCAGGGAACCGAGGTTACCATAGTAACCGGAGCGTTCCCTCTCGAGCTGTAACGAGACATCACGGAGATAACTCCGTTATGGGAAATATATTCAATCCCGCCGTGAGAGAGGCTATGAAGCCTGAACCCTACACACATAGCAGAGAATACACACATACATACTTCCCACCAATAGCGACGCTGTTAGGCGAGCTCACAGCTGATAGGTGGCAGTAAGCCAATCAGCGTCTAAACCAAAGGTATACAAATTTGCATATCTGGATAGAAATAACGTCGGCTGCGCTGAAAAACAGGGCAAACTTGCACAACGAATACTGTAAGGAGCTGCACAGAAATAACTGTGTTAGCAGCAACACAACCTAGCATGATAATGGTAGGACTAGAGAATAAAACACGAAAATACGGAATCTGCACTGAGTACAGGGCAGAGAACCATATCATGCAGTGTAACTTACTGTGCGAGACAGCAGCACACACATAACAATGTAGCAAACATGCATCAGCCACTCACCGACAGCACTTGGGAGGCAAAAGACTGAACGTCCAGCTTGTAAAACCTGGCGAAAGTATTCTGCGAAGACCAGCCAGCTGCAACACATATATCTCGAATAGACCTACCTCTCGACCAAGCTTACGAAGAAGCAATGGCCCTTGTTGAATGCCCCCTGATGTGCAAAGGACATTCCAAACCTTGGCTCGTATAAGCAACCGTAATAGCGTCCACGATCCAGTGGGAAAGCCTCTGTTTTGAAACGGCCCGGCCTCTCGCAGAACCACCATAACACACGAATAGTTGGTCAGATTGTCGAAAGCTGGCCGAACGGTCGATGTAAATCCTTAAAGCCCTAACAGGGCACACCGAAGTCTGAGCGTCTGCATCACGCGAGGCTGTTGACTCGGAAGATAGGGCAGACAGAGAAACAGTCTGCGTCTTGAAGGGGGTAGATAGTGATTTAGGCACGTATCCCATTCTCGGCCGGAGAGTGACGCTGCAGTCACCGGTTCCGAAGCGAATACATTCACTGTCCACAGAAAAAGCGTGCAAATCCCCTATGCGCTTAGCTGAAGCGAGTGCCAGAAGGAGTGTAGTTTTAAGAGACAGCTCCTTCAACCCACGGATGTTAAAGGCTCAAAAGGTGGCTGAGAAAGAGCTCTCAATACCACCTCTAGGTCCCAGGGAGGAACTGAAGGCGGTCTCGGAGGGTGTAGTCTTCTCGCTCCCTTAAGGAAACTCACCACCATGGCGTTTCTGCCGATCGACTGCCCTCCCTGCGGGGAACGGAACGCGGCAATGGCTGCCACATAGACTTTCAGTGTCGAGGGTAACGATCCACTATCCAGCCTGTACTGCAGGAAACTCAGAACATCCAACACGGTGCAAGTAACCGGGTCGATATGAGCCTGCTGGCACCATCTCACAAACACTCCCCACTTTAAAGCATACAAACGTCTTGTAGAAGGTGCTCGCGCTTCCGTGAGTGTGTCTATCACACGAGACTGTAATGCATTTAGCTCCTCTGACAACCCCGAAGCAGCCACACATGAAGGCTCCATAGATCCGGGTTCGGGTGCCACACCGATCCGTCCGCTTGGGATAGCAAGTCTCTCCTGACCGGAATCGGCCAGGGAGGCGCTATCAACAGCTCTGTCAGGTCTGGAAACCACGGCTGGCTCGGCCAGTTCGGGGCTATGAGTAACACTGACGCTCGCTCCTCCCTGATCTTGCATAACACCAGAGGCAATATTTTGACCGGAGGAAACGCATAAAGCCTGGCTGCTGGCCAGTGCGCTGTGAGCGCGTCCCCTTTCAGCGGGGAGTGGGACAGGGAGAAGAACAGCGGGCAGTGTGCATTCTCGCTCGTAGCGAATAAATCCACCTCCGCTTCCCCGTAGAGGTTCCAAATCATCTGAACCGACTCGGGATGTAACCTCCATTCCCCTTGAGGAATTGTCCTCCTCGAGAGCATGTCTGCCCCGCGATTCAAGAGACCGGGGATGTGCGTTGCTCTGATGGAGAGAAGGCGAGAGTCCGCCCATAGCAGTAAAATCGCTGCCTGCTCGCACAAAGCCTTGGAACGAATGCCGCCCTGGCGATTTATGTACGAAACTACACACATGTTGTCGGTGCGAACCAGTACATGCTGCTGCTCCAGTTGTGGCCGAAAGTCCTTTAGAGCTAAAAAGACTGCTTCCAGTTCCAAGCGGTTTATGTGCCATCGGATCTGAGGTTCCGACCACCGTCCCGATGCTGGCATTCCCTCGCACACCGCTCCCCAGCCGAGCGTAGATGCGTCTGTTGTGACCACCACGCGTGAAGTCACCAAACCCAGGGGGACTCCCCGGCTGAAGAAATCCGGGTTGCGCCACGGAGCCAGAGCTTCGATGCAGCCGCGAGTGACCGCGATACTCAAACATCCCGAAGTCCATGCTGTCCAGGGGACGCGAGGTTTCAACCATAGCTGCAGTGGTCGCATGTGTAACAATCCCAGATGGCATACTGCCGAAGCTGACGCCATGAGTCCCAGCAGCCTCTGAAATCTTTTCAGATGAACAGAGCTGCCTTCTCTGAAATGACGCAGGCAAGACAAAATGGCCGCCACGCGTTCTCGCGAGAGGCGGGCTCTCATTTCCAGGGAGTCCATGCAAACTCCCAGATATGTAATGGATTGACTCGGGGCGAGAATGCTCTTTCGCCTGTTTACACATAGCCCTAGAGACTCCAAGTGAACAAGCAAGGAGTCTATATGGCTGAGTAGCGTGTCCCGGGACTGAGCTAAAATCAGCCAATCGTCCAGATAGTTCAAGGTTCTTTATTATTCGTCACATAGTTGAGGATGCACCTTCCACTCTATCTGAGTGGAAAAGTGCTGCATCGATGCACTTTGAAAAATGCATGGGGCCAGAGCCAGCCCGTTAACAGGGGAACAGAGTATTGGTACGCTGTGCCCTCGAAAGCATACCTCAGAAAACGTCTGTGGTGCGGTGCTATCTGAATGTGAAAGTATGCGTCCTTCAAATCCACGGACACAAACCAGTCCCCGGGGCGAATTTGCGCCAGGATCTGTTTCAGCGTTATTATCCTGAACGGACGTTTGCAAAACGCTCTGTTGATGGGTCTGAGATCTAGAATTGGGCGGAGCCCCCCATCCCTCTTGGGTACCACGAAGTAGCGGCTGTAAAAACCGCTCTCCAGCTCGTTCGGTGGGACTCGCTCTACTGCTCTTTCCTTGAGCAGACAGCCTATCTCTTGTCTCAGAGCCTGAGCATTTCAAGGCGATGTTAGAGACTGCACCACGCCATTGAAACGGGGTGGTCTGCGTCCGAATTGAAGAGTATATCCCCGCTCTATCACGCTGAGTAGCCAACGCGAGATTCCCGGAATAACTTCCCACGCGCTCATGAACTGACATAGCGGCTTTAGCGGCTTGGTCGTTGGATGCGCGGCTATAAACTGTGTGGGCGGCGGACCTGCGCTGCTCTGAGGCGGGGCAAGGGGAGCCGCATTTATTGAGTGAGGAGGAGAAAGCTCTTTTCTGTGTGAGAATGTATGCATTTTTATTGAATGAACACCCAACACACACACATTTGAGCAACCGAACTTTTGGCGCTTGGGAGCTGAGTATTCTCCGTGATGTCTCGTGACAGCTTGAAGGGAACCGCTCTCCAGCTCGTTCGATGGGACTCGCTCTACTGCTCTTCCTTGAGCAGACAGCCTATCTCTTGTCTCAGAGCCTGAGCATTTCAAGGCGATGTTAGAGACTGCACCACGCCATTGAAACGGGGTGGTGTGCGTCCGAATTGAAAAGTATATCCCCGCTCTATCACGCTGAGTAGCCAACGCGAGATTCCCGGAATAACTTTCCACGCACTCATGAACTGACATAGCGGCTTGGTCGTTGGATACGCGGCTATAACCTGTGTGGGCGGCGGACCTGCGCTGCTCTGAGGCGGGGCAAGGGGAGCCGCATTTATTGAGTGAGGAGTAGAAAGCTCTTTTTGTGTGAGAATGTATGCATTTTATTGAATGAACACCCAACACACACTTGAGCAACTGAACTTTGGCGTTTGGGAGCTGGGCTGCTCTCGCGCTCTCCTCCGATCGGCTGTAACTACAGGCTTGACTATGCTATACGACCTAGTTGAACACCACTTGTAGGGGCGTAAACAACTGGCGTAATAGTCCGGCGAAATCTGGAAAGCTGATAGGATGCGCCCTACAGGGCATCAGATGACTCCTCACTTTCGCGCGCTTCTACGCGCAGGGGTGTCATGTGACTCCTCACCTTCGCGGGCTTTTCCGCACAGGGGTGTCATGTGACTCCTGACTTTCGCGCGCAGGGGTGTCATGTGACTCCTCACCTTCGCGGGCTTTTCCGCACAGGGGTGTCATGTGACCCCTGACTTTCGCGCGCTTCCCTCGTAGGGGTCGTTATCATGTAATGAGAGGCTGCCCCGTACACACACACACACACGACAGCCGCTGATTAGGGGCTATTATCATGTAATTGAGAGGTTGTCCTGTACATACGACAGCCGCTAATTAGGGCTATGATCATGTAAATGAGAGGTTGTCCCGTACACACGACAGCCGCTAATTAGGGGCTATTATCATGTGAATCAGATTGTGTTCTCCACCCACACGACCTCCGCTGATTTAGGGGCTATTATCATGTAAATGAGTTTGTCCCTTACACACGACAGCCGCTAATTAGGGGCTATTATCATGTTAATGAGTGAGGAGCTAAGAGATTGTGCTTGCAAAGCAGAACGCCGCTCTGAGGCGGGGTCTACATGCTTAGACAGTGGCTCTGCTCGTACGGCATCCGCGGCGAAGTGAGATCCCTTTTGCCCCTGCATCTGCCTTCGGCTCTCCGCACCGATATTGGAAGGGGGGGCGAAACAGTCCTCGGGTTCGACGGCACGGCACGGCAAGACGCCGGGGGGGGGCCCACCAGCGGCACGCTGGCGGCAGTGAGCCCCACCCCGAATAGGCCGCGAAACACATCGCGTCGGGCCCGCAGGTCCGCGCAATGTCCGCAGTCGGACTCGTCCAGCGCCGCCTCAGCGTGGGCCAGGCCCAGGCAGGCGACGCAGTGAAGGTGATGATCCAGCGGTTCGATTGGTCCCGCGCAGATCTTGCATACTGTAGCCATCACGAATTCAAAGGTGAAGTAGAAGATTCTGACGTAATTGTCGCGGGCATCGCATTTATACTGTCTCGAGCTCGTCATATTTGCATGCTTTGCGACAATTGGCCAGTCATTTGACTGGCGTGAGCCAATAGGACTTCAAGAAAGGTGGGAGGGAAGTAATTTCCCATAACGGAGTTATCTCCGTGATGTCTCGTTACAGCTCGAGAGGGAACTCTAAAGTATTTGCAAGTAAGTTAGTCTAACCAGACTTCATCGTAGTCGCGCATGCGTGCATTCTGTGTGCGTTTTGTTTGGTGTTTGCAATATACTCGATAATGGCATGATGTCTCACGGGTTCAGAATTTGCACTAAACCTGCGCAGATTTGACTTGCATGAATTCCCCAAGAAAATAATGAGTGAACATAACTTGGTATGGTTAGCTATTATTTAACAAGATCTCCGAGATTTGTAATCAATGTGGCGTCAGAATTCTGCACCTAGTACTTCTAAAGCAACAATAGTATCCAATCTTATCTTGAAGGTCAATGCAATAGACTATGTACCTTCCCAAGAGACAATGATTTCATTTTGTACCAATTACAACCTTGATAGTATCCTCCTTAAATTCCATTCCCACACTGTTCATCCATTGAGCGCACAAAAAAAAAACATCCTTTACAACAGCGTTACCCGCCACAGCTGATTTTTACCCGTTTTTGGCGGGTCGGCGGGTGTTAATTTCAAACCTTGGATGTAACTATTAACCACGAGCCGGTTGAAAATCGGTTGAGATGCTAAAGGAATCGAGATCCAATTAGGGGTAGGCAGGGCTCTAGACTAACTTTTTGCACTGGTTGCACTGGAGCGCCTAACTTTTTTTCTTAGGTGCACCAGCACAAAAGTTAGGTGCACCCAAATTTTCATAAAGGCAATATTGACTAGTAAACGATTAACTAACAATCTGGTCAACAAAGTTCTTTATTTGAAGCACAATTCTACAAGAAAGGTAACTTACTGAAAAGTGTTGGTGCTTAAAGTGCTTCACTGAGCTGAGATTTAAACTTAAAACCTCTCAAGATAAATGAAATAAAAATAAAATCTCAATTAAGTGTTTTAAGGGCTTCAAACTGAACATCTCATGGCTCGATGTCTTATGGACTATCCTCCATTGCAGTCACATGCCCCTCGGATGGCCAACTCCTGTAGTTTGTCCTTCTTGATCTTTGGCCTTTAAACCTGCTGGCCACACTCTCTCTAGCATCAACATCTTCCAGACTTGGCCCTTCTACACTGATTCTTATCAGATCTTCCACTGTGTCTGAATGAAGGGATGCTCTAGTGCAGTGCTTCTCAACCCCCCACCCCCCCTTAAACCTATTAAAGAATCCTTCAAAATATACCACAGACAACATTCTTCTAATATTGCTATGACTTTTCTGACTTCGAGACCCATTGTAGGGCTCCAGACTAGCATTTAAGGACACCAGCACCAGTGCCTTTAAGTTCTACAGAACCAGCACCTTACAGTAAAGCACTCACCCTAATCGCACATGTACATCTCAGAGATGTCTATTTGATGTCTGAATTTACATATTCAAGAGGTATTTTTAAGAGTGTTTGCTCATCTGAAATACGTCTCTAATATGTTTCCAGTCAGATATCAAATAGACATTTATTAGAATGCATGTAAAACTGCTTCTGAGACGTTTATCAGATTACACAGCAGATGTTTCCCAGATCTTTAGCAGACGTCTTACAGATATACTTGTGCTGTCTGGGTAGTTGAGATGCAGTTCAAAATTAACTTTTATCAATGTCATTCATAATGTCTAAATATAATTGAATAAATACAATATATATATATATATATATATATATTAGGGAGTGGAAATGGCTGCTAAGCCTATAAGTACTTCTCTGCAGCCATCTACTAGTGGTAATTTAATGTATTTTTTATTTTTAAATAAGTGTTTGCTTTCCTACATTATGAAACGTTTAGTTTTATAAATGGGGCAACCTATGAAGGATGAACAAATAATGTCATCAAACTAAAAATAACTTTAAAATTCGGTAATACTTAAAGATTTGAAGTGCTGGGAAAGTTGTGGGAAGCATTTAAAAACACTTTAAGACATTAGACCATTTCTGCCACAAGTTGTTCCTGTAGTTATGTTAAATCTATGGTGAATGGTAGATATTTGTATTTATTGAACAATGTTTTTTCCTGGTTTCAACATCAGTGGCGTATGTTCTGATGTCTGTAGCTTTAACATAATTCTGTGCTGAATTTGAGTGATTTGACAGAGTTGTTATTGATTCCGCGGTGAATTCGACTACTTTCTTCACTGTATCTCCCAGCGCTATGTATAACGGTGCCGCGTGAGCGAGAGCAGACCGCGGCTATGGCCCGAGCAGATTAACGAGTATAGCCCAAACGAGTAGCGCGGATTTGTTCCGCTTTCGGTTCGTTTGTCCGTTGTAGCTCTTGTAAATCGGGCATGAAGAGAACGCAAAGCTGTTTATTCCCTTTTTGGAACTGAGAAACAACCTTTCTTTGACAATGCGCATTGCGATGACGTCACAATACGCGTCTAAGCGCAAAATCTGCGGCAATTTGGAGTTTTCTTGATTTTGCGATAAATTCAGCGATCGCAGAATCCTGGAGGGACTGTCAGACGCTCACTGAACAGAGCAGATTCAGAGAAAGTGTTGCGTGCATCTCTACTACTCACCTCTATCTCTCTGTCTGACTGCAGCAGCACACGCATCTTCAAACGTACACACACGTGCAGGAATATCTGGACCACGGCCAATCAGAGGGGGGGGGGGGTCCGCCCTTCACTATCTCTGATTGGTTTAGACCACGATATGAGCCCTAATGTGTGTCTGTTGTCGAACAGCAGAGAGACTTTCTGAGTCGCGGAGACTTTTTTTTTTTTCGAACGGCTGGACGCACCAGTGCGACCTCAGATTTTTTTTAGTCGCACCCTTGAGAAATTAGGTCGCACGTGCGACCAAATTGGTCGCACTCTAGAGCCCTGGTAGGAGTTTATATGAGTGCATGTCTGAGGGGAACTTACGGTCTTTAGAAAAGTTTAGATGGTATTTTTTCTTTTCATCTTGCCTCTGTATAATGCATATTAAAGTTCATAAGGGCAGCGCTGCTTGTTCAGTGATGTCCGGTTCGTGAACGAATCAGTCGATATAACCAGATCTTCTTAGTGAACCGGTTGAACCAGTTCACCAAATCTAACCGAGTCATTTGAAACCGTTCGCCTCTCCAATACACACTAATCCACAAATTACTTAAATTATTCAGTTTATAAACGTGCCTGCCACTCCATCCGAGTCGAAATAAACCAATATGCCGAGTTATTCAGTTACTCCAATAGTACGCTGACCGAACTGCTGTGAAAGGAGAACGGATGAGCACGAGCAGAGCAGCTGATAGACTGAGCATGTATGTTTACACCGGAAACCAAGGAAAGGCTGGAAGTGCCACCTGCCACGGGCGCTAGAGGAGTTTCTCAGCAGGGATCTTACTCGATATCAGGCATTTAGACTCCTTGTGGGGGAAAATCCATGGTACAGCATTTGGTTTAAACCTATACTTATATCCATCGCCACCTGTGAGCTCATTTGGTCGCTGTGGTCATCATATCAGTATTTTATCTATTCCGAGATGTGTTGTGGTAAAAATAGCAACAGATAGCTCTAGTAGCTCACCGAGTGCAACCATTTTATGTCATCAGAAAAATGGCACCCCAGTCCAAAATATGTATAAAACTCTGATTTTTTTAAATAACAGAAACATTCATGGGTTTTCTTCTACATATTTCAGTAAGATACATTATATTAAGCCATACAAGTCATAATAGCCAGGGATCCCTTTAAGGGACTCAACGGACAGGACAAACCACATTATTTCTTGTATTTCAAAATGGTGCGTGAATGCAGCTTAATAGATCACCCGCGGTCTATGATGTCATAGTAAAAAACAACAGTAAACATGAAGAAAAAAAATCACTCACAGTTCTTGAATGGAAAACGTTCAGATAATCTTAAATACTGAAAGCACTCTTTGTTTGGTATATGTTTCTATGCTCTTTATTATTCGATATTCTGCATAGCTAATATTGTGTTATTGTTAAGCCCCACAAAAACCACAGACACATAAAACACCATAAAGTTTCCGTGCACTATACTTCAAGTGTTCTGAAGCCTTTACATAATTTAGAGAGTAATGAGCAGGTCAACACGCACTGAGATATAGAAATTATACACTGATTTAAAAAAAAAAAACTGTGCTGGTATCGGATCGATATCAGTAGATACTCAGAATTGTTGGTATCGGTTCTGAAAAAGTGGTATCGAGCAGCCCTAGTTTTGACTGTGCAAAGTTCTATATTATGTTCAATATGAACTTAACAAAAGACTTCCTCTAGTTCTGTGTGAAAATATAGAGCGACACTAAGGTAAGCCCATTATTGTTGTAATTTGTTTTATTTTCTTACAGTATGTATGCATCAATGAATGACACCGTTTTGACTGTCACGGTGTGTGCATGAACGAGTGTGAAATACCTATTATCACGTTGCTTATTTACATATTGTTAATAAAAAAATTAATATAGGCCTAAATTAATTTGTCATTGTAGGCTATAGCCTTTTTATTATTAATAATAATAACAATGAGCCAATAAGCATTCGTTTGAAGTAAGGGGAAAATCCAAAAACCTTTTATTTATTTGTTACAACGCGTGTATGTCTTATTCAGTCAGTTAATAAAAGTTTTAGGTTTAATATGCTACTTGTACTGATGTTGTGTGGGATTTTTCCCCCATTAAGAGTAGCCTAATACTGAATCAACCTTTAGCATCAATTTTATTCCAAGAATAGGAAATATGTAATGTTAAAGATCAGAATAAGCGCTGCAGATGCGAGATTGCTTGCTGCTGAGGTAAAAAGGACGCTCTCGATCTTTCTCTGCTGTATCTTTGCAATGGCTGTAGAAATGGTCATTCATTCTTGATTTGGGCGGTGCAGGTAATAATATGATAAAAAAAAATGAATGGCAACAAACGACTTCCTAAGTCAGTTTAAGTTTAAACGACTTTCACAATCAATTTGATTCAACTTAATGTTCTACTGTTGCTTATTGTTATTGTAGGCGTTGGCTTCTTTTTTCTATTCATTTTAATGAGTATACAAAATTAATAAAATGAGTTTTATTTATTTTCTGTTACAGAATGTATTTATTTTCAACCCCCATCCCCCGCATTTTTTCTTGGGCTACAAGCCATGTAGCACCCCTACTTCCCGCGGTAATGCTCACACTGCGATTTTGGCCACGATTTGGCCGCTGTTTTCATGTGGGTGTGTAGAGCTGCATACACTATTCTTCTTAAATATGCCGGTATTGCCGCCGTTCATATACTTTTCATGATAGCCAACATTTCGGTCCCGTGTGCAATTCAGTTTGCAGTCACTGGACGTGTGTGGGTTGATAATGTAAAACTCTGGACAAGTTCTTGGGCGCGCCCGTTTTTAACAGACGCCGACAGGGGTAACACACTGAACCAGCGAACTCCGGCAGAATAGTGTGTTGGTGTTCGTCTGTGCAGTGTGAATTGACCTTTAAGGTACAGTAAATAGTCTATGTTTTAAATTCGCGTTATAAAGCATATCATCTTTAATATGCTTTTCAACGCACAGACTTCCTTTGTTTGGCTTTACAAAGATCAACGTTTTTACGCAAACGAAAAACAGAGCTCTAAAACTAACCCGAGAAAACGTTTGCCATGCACAGTCTGCAATGTAAACACGGCCACATTTTAATCGACGGAAACATAAATCGTTCACTATAGGGAAATACTGAACTACTTACTGAACATTCGTGTAAGAAACGCTCCTCTGTCTGCGATGAATTTATTTATTTCAGCTGCTTTCTCTATCTGCTATATGCTAGTCAGCTCCACGCGATTCTTTTCAGGCCTCTGATGTGCGCGAGGGGTGGGACGTTAGAGCTCATGTTGCCAAGTCCATTGTTTTTATGTCGATTTGTGTGTTTGTGTTGTGTGTGGGGGGGGCGGGGGGGGGTGTGCATTTACAAGGAAAACGTTGTATTCTTAAAAAAATAAATAACAATTATTTAATTTGTGTATTTTATACTTAGCGTGCAGTCACTCCGCATGATCCAAATGATTCCGTGTTTAATCAATTAGGTGTGATCTGGCAACACAGTGTGACCTGCATGCGAACAAAGACTCGGGGCTTTGATGCAAGCCGGAGGCTATGATAATAGACTTTACAGCCATTACCTCTAGTCGCGGATCTGCTTCTATCAGCAGCGTGAAATAATTCCCCTGATAGTTCACGTTCTTTTTGTAATAATAAGTGGATAAATTAACACATCTGCTTTTTGATTGCTTTATATCCAAGCAATTTTGATCGGATATAGGTTCTCATATGTTTGTTTTTGTCAATGTTGTACACTCCTTTAGTTTAAAGACATTATTATGTATTATAAATAAACCCCTGGAACATACTAGTATTTATTAATATATGGTTAATTTTTCATTAACAAACAACAATTTGCAAATCCCATCTTCTCCCCTTTTTAAAATGGAATTAAACTCACTTTTGAAACCTCTTTACCTTATAGAGAATAATAATTACAAAAACGCTAGGTTTCCTGAAATACAGAGAAGTTGTTAAAGAAAAGCCATGCATTTAGATGCTTTCCATGTTTATGATTGTTTTATTCTCATTGTATTGTCTTTATCATTTGCAATCAAAGTCTTTTTTTGTGTGTGTGAGTAACTTTTATATTCTGTTGGCCTTTATCTCGTTGTATTGCCAGTTGTTTGTTTGTGACCTTTTTTAATTTATTATAAGACGTGAATGAGTGTGCGTGCATTTGTGTTTTTTAATTATGTTTAATTTATCTAAAATTGGACATTATTTTATGTAATTATGTGTATCAATATTCATTTATGCTGACTGATCAAGCATTAAAAATTATGTTATAAAATATGTGTGTATATAACGCTTATCAACTTAACCATATAATCACTCAAATTAAGATTTTTTTTCAAGGTATGAGGCAATTTGAGTTTTAATAATAAAATAAATAAAATCATTATTGTCAAATCACATCAAAATCTTACTGTTTATGCATTTTCATATTGCGTCTTAAATAATAATCGGTACAGTACAATGATCGGCAACTACAATAACATCTACAATTTATTTGTGCCATAAAAAGCAAGGCAGTAAAATATACAGATCACTTGACATACATGCTACCAGTAAAATAAACATATCTAACAATGATAAACACACTTTGTCATCAACACATGATTAATAGGAGGGGATTTATGCATTCATATGACAATTTGATTTGTTAGGCCCTATCCTCCCTGTCAAACTATGTTGTGTTCTTTATATTCTATGCATGTTCTCTTTGCACAGGTGTTGGGCTTCTGGGGTTTTATCTGCGTATGCGGTTAAAACATCTGTCAGCCTTCCAGGATAATGGCTGATCTGAGATTTATTAATATAAGAAAACATATAGAAACATATAATCAGCTGGTTCAGACTGTCAATGTTCTGCAGGAGACTGAAAAATCTGGATTCTGACAGACACTGAATGATGAAAACATTGTTAAAAATAAACAGCAAAAACAGATTTGACCACCATTCTGGAATATAGAGAGGTTGTAAATAAGATGAAACTCGGAGAATGCAGAAGATGCAAAAACAAACATATTCCATGTGAGGAAGGGAGATAAATCATTCTGACAAAAATGATTGACAGGGCACCCTCAAATACAAGTCACAGTGGGCTGGAATAAAATATGATTGACAGATAAATACAATTTTGATCAAATTCAACCGCTTCTTTGATATATCACTACATTTGCTTCATTATCATTCTCTCCTCACTTGTCAGAAGAGAGTTAAGAGGCTGCAGAAAACCCCCGCTCCTCTCCTGAGTCAGGACACAATCAAACGTGTTAAAGTGTGAACCGCCCCATCAGACAATCTGGCTAAGCAGCGGCAGCAAGTTTCCCTGGAGGTGTGATGCCTGCCATTCAGACTGTCTTTGTCATGTGGGAGACGGCACTCGCTGTCAGGTGTAGAGCCTCGTCGCACAAAATGATTGAGAAACAGCACATTTTTAAGGAACTTCCCCTCCCATCATTTGCGAGTCATAAATGCCAACCAACTGACATAACGGCGCCACTCCGTCTGGAGGATCCCTTTTGCTAATCTCTGTAAAAGACACAGGAAGGGAGAGATTTATGGAGCCGCATCCTGGAGCGAGCTAATAACTGACCTTTGCTCCCAGATCCACTTAGAGACAGAATTTCAATGTTGTTCCTGACTGGCTTACCATAAATAACGTTAGAGTAAAGCAACAGGACAAAAGAACTCTCTATCTGGACATGGTCCCGGATGACCAGTTAACGTATAACTCAATAATGGAGGACTGTTTTATGGTGAAACTTTCGAACTGAGCCTCCACAGATACTCTGCTTGACCCGGACACCTCCCGTTTCTCTGTCGCAGTCCAGGGAATGCGTGCTCTCCCGTTCTTGTGCAGACAGGGAACTAGCAGACTGTTGTGGACTTTATGCTAAAAGACAATTAATAATTCTTGCTACTATTAAAGCAATATACTCAAGAGACAATATATATTAAGGTTTTATTTTATGTCTTCTATAAGCATGATGTGTTGTTCCTAATCTGTAATCTGAACCCTTTTTATATTTTAGCAGGAAAAGCTATGAACATGTGTGAAATAGACTGATTTCTCAGAAATGGTCATGATAAATGCAACAATTTGGTGTGAACTATATGTCGATTCTCAGCATTGTACGAATGATGAATGCTTGTATAAGTCATTAGAGGTATTTTCCTTCATGTGATAAATTGACTATCAGATAATGTAGGCGTGGCAAAAGAAGCCATGCAGGGGCAGGGCTCCGCCCCACAAGAACAATCTTATTGGGACAGCCGCCCGTGGGTGGACCCAAATCGAGCTGTTTAAAAATGGACACACAAAAGCTCTTAGTTTTAGGCTTTTTTTTCTCACTTGCTGCTCGCTGGTCGCGCTGGATCACCGCCTTACCATCGGGCTGACCGTCTAAAGACTTAAAACTCCATCAAAGCCGTAAAAATTAAAGCAAGCATCTTAACAGCGTCATCGTCTCACAAAGAAACCAGGCAACCGCCAATCGCAGGAGGGGTCATCACGCAACGAGCCAGTCAGCCGCTGGGACTCCCTCAGCCATCCGAAGGAAACACGCAGAACCCCAGATCAGCTGTCCATCTCAACTTAAAGCAAGTAGACCAAACAAATCTCTATTCGTACTGAACTGATGAATTGATCTGTATGCAGTAAAGATAGCAAAGTCTCTGCTCGTGATCTTCCTCTAGTTAAAGTTACGAGATAACTTTCTTCTAACCGCAAAACTCTGTATGGTGTGTGTGTATGTTTATGTGTTTTATTACGTTTTGTCCATCATGTATTGTAGTTTAACAGTTAGCAAATAAACCTTGTTTCATTTATAAAGAATGATGTCTTGTGATGTGATTTTCAAGTTTTAAACTATTTGCCAAAGATTGTGTTACCTAGCTCAAATTGGATAAAGTACTAATATCGATGTTATAAAAAACAATAAATTATTATTTATTAATGAATCTTCTTTTTGGTCTATATTTGAACAGAGCTGTTCTAGTACCTACTTACTATTAATTAATATCTGAATTTATTTTTATATTTTCTGCTTTATATAATTAAGATTTAATTTTATTTCAAGAATTGAATGTAAAATCATCCAAAGAAGTCACTGTCCTAAAATGGGGCACACTGAAGAACTTATTTACATTTATTTTTGGATTTGACTGATAAATGCAGATTGCTTTAAAACGAGTTCTTCATCTTGAATGAAATGCATCAATACAAAGTCATGTAAACATTGAGAAAAAAAAAACATACACAAAAATATGAACTATTTACAAAAATTCCACATTTTATTTTAAGTGTTAATATCCCATCAAACTGAAATTACACATGCAACATGATTTTTAATCTATATAAAAAAGGAGCAAAGCCCTCATTCCACTAAGTTGCAGGAAAATTCACATTTGTTCTATTTTATTGCTTTGATAGAGGGGTGAGTTAGTTTTGAACCCCCTCAGGACCCCTTTTACCCCAAACCTTTACAAGGATAAAACCCCAAACGTGTGATGAAATACAAACAAAATAACACCCAACAGACTAGTCACGTAAAATCATAATGTGTGTGCACAGACACACACGGAGCACACACAAAAACAAGCTAAACAAACATAGAAGTCCACTGAAGACCTCCATAACGGACCCCACCGCTCATGACCTGTGGAAGTGTGGAGGTCTGATTCGTGATGATCAGGGGTTGATTTCTGCACATCTTCAGGAGAACTGAAGCTGTTGCACACCTGGGATCTGCATCAGATGAAACACAGTTAAAAGCATCACTCAAAGTGCTTGACAGTGAAGACTGAAGTGTGCGATCTTGGTTTGATTCTGACCTGCTGATAGGAGGTGGTGTACACCATCACATTTTGTTGCTGTCCATCAGCTGTTATGATTCCTGCAGGTAGTGGATTTGCTGAGAGAGAAACAGATTTCATTGTGCTGGATTGGTCAACAATTACACTACATATGTTTGTGTTGTGTAAACATAAATGTTGTGTAAATGCAATCTTTTTCTGCTGTGTTGTAAAGATTCATCTCTAAACCAATCTTGAGTACTTGAGCAAGGCACAATACACTCACACACAATAATTACTGGAAGCACTAATAATTATATTTAGTGCTGTCAAACGATTAATCGCATCTAAAATAAAAGTTTTTATTTACATAATATATGTATGTGTACTGTGTATATTTATTATGTATATATAAATACACACACATGCATGTATATATTTCAGAAAAATATATTATTTTTATATATTAAATATATTTATTTATTATATTAATATAAATATAGACATGTAAATATTTTCAAAATATATTATGTGTATTTATATAACACACACATATTTGTGAGCCTGGAGCACAAAACTAGTCTTAAGTAGCTGGGGTATATTTGTAGAAATAGCCAAATACAATACAGTAAGATTTTTTTTTATGCCAAAAAACACTAGAAACTAACTAATCATCATCCATAAAGATAAATTACCATATAACACCCAAACCTTAAAATTTTAATAAAATATTAATTTAATCCATGCAAAATTTGGACAACTTTAATTTTCCTAAAAACTAAAAAATCACCTCAACCTAAAAATTTTCTAATGTATCTCAGCCAAATATGTCAATCCTAACAACCATTACACCTGGAAACAACAATTATACTCAGCATTCAATTATCATAATCACCTTCAATTATGTATCTCAATTTTGAAAAGATTATTATCAAACAAAAACGTTTATTTTGGATAAGATTAATCACAATTAAGTTTCCTTCACACATATATATAAAAAGATTTGGACAAAACTATCAGAACACACTATTTTTCCCCTTAAAAAATTTTTTTTATTCTATCTTATCTTAAATTTTATTTTCCATATTATAATTATATTATATATATAATATATACTACAAACCACTCTTCTTTAATGAGATTCCTTCTAACCAATCCTTAAAGAATCTGAACGAACTGAATGAGGATTATTGCGCAAGGTCTGCAAAGGAAGCTTACGATCTCTCAAGGATTCCCAGGAAAGGATGACGAGAAGCCTGGAGAATGAACACTCACAAGAGGAGATCATCTCTAAAGAGAAAGGCATGATAAGATTAATTAAGACAACACGAGAGAATAAATAGAACATTAATGAAAGTTGTTAGTGTAGGATATCAGAGACCGAATCAGACAAATCAAGATTCGATCAGAACATGGTTGAAACATGAGGAGCCGAATTCCACAAACAAGAGAACAAGACAATGGCAGGAAGTCGTAAATCAGATCCCTAGCTCCAGCCCGTCTGAATACAGCCTAACCACCAAGCCTCTTTCACAGAACAGCTTGCAACATTAAGACAAAATAATTCTTATTGATAACTCCAATGCAGGAAGGAGACCGTCAAATTTGGGGCAAGTAATAAATATTAATGGTCAAAGAGATGCACCACGTGACCGTCACATGTAGACATGTCACCCAAGACAAAGACTGAAATTCCTTAGGAGACCTTTTAACCTCTCTGGTCTTCACAGAATATGTCTCTATGTCCTACACAGAACTTCACAGAGACATGTTCTTTCCCATATGCACTAAAAATCATCTTAAAATGACTTATGAGCAACTAATGAGTTCAATGCATAACCCCGTATTATGTATGTAACCCACACATTAGACTATCATGTTTTAATCAAATATTATGCATGTCATAACTATTGAATGACTTTAAGGGTTATCCGTATGTATGAGTTTGACAATTCATGCTTTAAACGTTTCTTCCAATCAATTCTTTGTCAAATGTCTCATAGTCTCGTTATAGAAATCATGTCCAAAATTATATTCTACAAGAGCGGGTAAAATTCAGACAATGACTGACCACGACATGTTGATTTATTGATTGGGTGGAGATACAAAGCAACACCCCGAGCCAGGATAGGATCTAATTGGTCAAGACAACCATTGGGAGGTGTCAAAAAGCAGAGTTTAAAAACTCACGACACCTTCTTCTCTCTCTCTCTGCTCTTCTAAACTTTAGCCATGCTTTTTGTCATCACTTCCAGCATGCTCTGGCCTACATGCCAGCTGCTACTTGCTACCATGATGAGAAGAAAAACCACCTAGTCTCGTTACATAGGTTTATTATTTTCCTTTAGTTTCTTTTCTTCTCTGTTGAGTTTTGTGTCCAAAAGTTAAGTTGTCCAGACCGTCCAGCTCCGACTGCACTCGCTTCAAACTGCAACTAGCAACGGACTCTGAAACCATTCGTCAGCTAACGCCCAGCCATTGGCTTCCCAAGACTTCACCACGAACGACCACTGACCTGTCAGCCAATCAGCAACCTCTGGAAACCCCCTTTCTGCAAGGACGGGACGACAAAAGGGAATCCCTTAAACACAAAAGCAATGCAAGTACAAATACCAGATTCTTGCTGAGCTGGTGTATTTTTATATAATTTTAGCCTCATTGAGAAACTCAATGCGAGGGTTAAATAAGTGATTGATGGTTGTTCAGGTCTATGCAATAGCACATATTGCTGTAAACTTGGGATTTCACATTCTCATTCTCTTAAACTAATCCTTTCCTCACTTTCTCTCTTACTGCAACGTGTGAATGCATGAGTTCATGTTAGATTAGTTTGTGTCTTAGGTTTATATAAATAAAGTCTTATTTATATTGAAAAGAGAAGTATCTTGTGTTTTGTGCTTACAAGTTAATGTCTTAAACTGCCGATCTTGTTACAGTGCTATTTAATAGTGTTTTCACTATATTTTGGATTTTAATATCCAGTGCAGAGTTTATGTTATACGGCTCGTTCAGTTAATCGCTGGCCGAATCATTGATCAGCCGTGAAACAGTGAGTCTGTTCAAATTCCCTACACAATCCAGTGGCGGCTGGTGGCAAATTTTCTAGGTGGGGCACTACATCCAAAAAATTTAGCATACATCCCAATATGATTTAGCCCAGTACAGCTGCAGTACCAAACGGAGATGCCAACAGACCACTATCCCAGTCGCAGTTATATAAATATACACGTATATGTATTCAGAATTATTACACAGAGCAAAATACAATTTAAAAAGTAAATAAAAACATTATGAATTTGTTGAGTGTGGTGATCTGAAGGAAGCTCAACATGACTGACATGTTGATGCCAAGACACCACTGTACGTAGCAAACTTCTATAAAACACGCTTTTTCAACGAGTGTCCATTATAAAACACTTGCCAGACAGGCGATCATACTGAAATGTGCTCATAAAGCTACCAGGAGTGCGCAGCATTATCGTTCTTTGTTTATTTGTATAATGTTATGTTAATGCTATAATGTTTGCCTTACTATTACTATAATAATATAAAAGCAATCATTATTACATTTGTATACATTTTAATTCCTTTGTTTAACCGTTCTATCTGATTATTTGAAAGACTTCTCTCTGTATTAGACAGAACTGTTCAGGACTACAGCGAACAAGAGGGAGAATGTAAGCGCAGTGTGCTCAGGCACGTCCGCTCTCAGCGCCTTCAAAATAAAAGTCCCGCCTCGAACGCATCGGCCAAACAGGAAACATTTATCGGCCGATGGCGATATTTGAAAAATTCCAAATATTGTCCGATATATCGGCATTGGGGATATATTGGTCAACCACTAGTTGTAACCACTAATAACGTACCCATCTGTACTAATAATTTACTTACTGAAAGTCTCGTCGGTCAGCTCCTCTCCCATGCCTTCGGTTACTGTTACAGTGCTTATGCCTTTCTCTCCTTTCATGGCCTGAGAACATTCACACAAATATAATGTAAATGAAAAGAGCACAACCAGTCAAGAGGAGGAAACCACATCTGACAGCTGTGCAAAGTGTCACTGCTTATTATACCAGACAGGAAGTTAGTAAGCCTTTTTACTTCAATGAAATCAAATCAAATCACTTTTATTGTCGAGTGAAATTCTTGAGAGCAGAATTTCAGAATGATGTTAAAATGTCAATGTTACCTCTCTGAACTTCTGCAGGTAGAGCTTCAGAGGCTCCACATACATGTCGAAGCCCAGCGTGGACATTGCGAACAGGATGTCTTCGCCGTTTATCGTCTTGCGTTTCTCCTGATGGCATCTCTCGCTAGCTTCTGAAGTGATGAAGCTGATGAACTCGCTCACACACTCCTGCACACACTCCTTGGCATCCTTTGCTATCTGAGGTGATGGAGAGAAAGGTTTTCTTTAGAATAACGACTTCATGCTAAATTTGAAAGAAAGTTTCACTTTGTAATAGCAAAATAAATGGTATTAATTAAGAAGCTCTGAAAAAAATTAATTGAGAGGTGATCAAAGTGCATCTTTTTATACATAAACCAAATAATACAAATAAAGAGATATGTGAGATATGGGCCTATTAATACACAATTTCCTGATCTATTCTCTTTTGGATACAGTAATCATGATCCAAGTATGGTACATAAGATACATTTGATCATTAAAGGATTGCAGTTGGAAGAAAGCCGGAAAATAAAAAAACAAGAGAAAGTGGAGCGGCGCCGCCGGATCAAGAAAAGACCTGGAACATCAGAGGAACATACATTTTAAGATGAGGAACATCTTAAATTGATGCGAAAACAAGAAACATTGAATAAGAAAATAATGAAACTGTTAAGAGAAATGGTTGAATACAATAATTTTAATCTTGAGTTACAAACCTTAGCTAGTGATATAGAATCATTGAAACTTAAAGCTCCATCTCTAAAATTACAGAAGGTTTCAGATGTGCTTTCTGATCACACATTTTGTTCCCAAATCTATAAGTGGTTTGGTTGCTATATGCTTTGTTTGCTTTTTAAGACGATGTAAAGAAAGGGACTGCATCTTACATTAAAGACGTGAGATGGAATCGCTATCTAACCGTACAATTTACAT